>JAUTBT010015205.1:12376-42290 GCA_032361225.1 Lepetodrilus schrolli
CATAGTAGTTATCTGGTATAATATATACATAGTAGTTATCTGGTATAATATATACATAGTAGTTATCTGGTATAATATATACATAGTAGTTATCTGGTATAATAAATGCATAGTAGTTATCTGGTATAATATATACATGTAGTTACCGGATCTACTTTTTGGAAAGAAATGGCTTGACTAGAATTTCAAAACATAGTATTTTTTGTACTAGGTCACTCTTTGAAACATTCAATTAACTAGTGTTTTATAATCCACCTACCTGTTCCATGCCAAAAATGATGTAGAAATAGTTTGAATGTTTTACTTAAAAACAAAATATTTGCACATTTTATAAAAAGGAAAATGTTCAAATAACGTAAGAAAAAAATTTAGATCTAATAAATTCCCGTTTTTTTTAATTGTCTGATCAGGATGAGCTCTGTCCAATTGGAAGCTGACCTTCTTTGGCGGATGTGGTCTTGGTTGGCTTGGTGCGTACTAGCCATCGGTTAGGTCTCTGCATGTCCAGTACCTCTACAAACTGCCCCTCCAATAGCCTGAGGGAGTCTGACTCTCCCTCATGTGGAGTGTAGTCTGCGATCACTACATACACAGGGAAACCCTGAAATATGGAGAATAGAGAACACACTGCAACACCATCATTTAGGCACACCCTGCAGAAAGCCATCTAGGCACACCCTTTATTTTTTATATTTTTTTTGTATTGAGGTTTAGAGTCACTTTCAAGATTCTTTATCTTATATCACGACTTGTCAGTTTAGAGCAGGAAGAAACCTGCAACATCCATAGTGCTGAATGTTGCAGTAAACCTGTGAGCACCGGCTGATACTGACAAGACCAAGGATGATAACTGCATTGCCGCTCTACAGACATTGCATCCTATCAATATCGCGTCAGAAAGGTAACTTTCACGAACATTGATGCCGGGCCCCCCTGGGCGGGATTTGAACCTGGAACCTTTGGCTCCGAAGTCCAACTGTTCTACCACTGCGCTACCACACGCCCCTTCTTGTAGGACCATGGCAAGAACATTTATACCATGAATAGAAAAGTAAGCAATCCAAAGCATGGCCACTA
This sequence comes from Lepetodrilus schrolli, assembly GCA_032361225.1. Classification (NCBI taxonomy): domain Eukaryota; kingdom Metazoa; phylum Mollusca; class Gastropoda; order Lepetellida; family Lepetodrilidae; genus Lepetodrilus; species Lepetodrilus schrolli. The sequence goes on from JAUTBT010015205.1 coordinate 13,454, forward strand.
TGGCATAGCCTTGTCCTCTGACCTACAATGAACAAGCTGTGAATTTGGAAACCATCAGATGAAATGACCTGTCCAGTGAACTTAACATGTCTGCTGTAATATGTGAGACTTTATTCATGCATTCACTTTTTAAGGGTCTGAAGTAAATATTTACTTCTAATGCGTGAACAAATCTATGGAAATATTCAAATTATTCTATAATCAAATTCCTGTGATAAAAATGATCGGAATCCCATTATGCAAAATGAAGTACACTATATCAGAAATAATTAAAGATAAACATATCCGTTCGCTATATGCTCATGTTTCAAAATAGCTTAACTGTGTTGCATTGAATAATTTGATACTTTTCATTGTAATTCTATCCATATAATAATTGTTTCTAGAACAAACATAATTAAAATAGTATTCTGACACACTTCTTGACAATATTATTGAGGGGAGTAAAATATATCAAATTGGAATACATAATGACTGGTATTCACAGGAATACATAATGGCACCGGTATTCACAGAAATACATCAACTACTTCCTAATCCAGACGTTTCAAACAGATTAAAATATAAAGCACAACCTTCTAAAACAACATACACTTTTTATTCATATTGGCAAAATATTTCATTTAAAAGACTGGAGCTGTGACAACCTTAACAAAAAAAAATCTGAATTATTTTCCACCATATGAAATCCTAAAGTGGTGCGATATCATCGCATAATATAAATATATATATATACCTACTGGTATATCACTCCACCACAGGTATCATTTTCAATTATTTCTCTAAAAGCAATTCATCTGCCTCAAGCTCATTATTGAAATGTTCACGGGAAATTGACATTGCCGAGACTGGCAACAGTTTGTGTCTGATAAACGTCCCGATAGTATAACACATCACATTTGATTCATTTGAAAAGTAAATTCAAATTAGACATTTAGAATGATTTCATATGTATTACTGCTGGTGTACATCCTGATGTGCCAGATGTCACCCGGCACCTTTATGGAATTGCCACTTGTTCATGTTACAAGTTTGGATTTCAGGTAAATGGAAACAAAACAGATATTTGTCAAATATCTATTACTGTTTCTATTGTCAGCTCGTGTCGAGTGTTACAAGAAAAAAAGAAGTCAGTCAATTTTGTTACAGATTTGTAGATATAAAAAAAATTAGCAGTTAACACGACAGTTGCATTAATAATAGGAGTTAAAATTGTATTGCAGTATTGAATAGTATCAAATATTACTAAATGAATGTGAGTTATTAATCCAAGTTTACAATATTTGTAAACTGCGAAAACTGATTAGTTTTACTAAATAATATTGCATTAGGTGTTTGTTAATTGTTAAATTTTACATACAATCTAAAGATTAACCTTGGCATGTCCAAGTTACTGAAAGTTATTTATGTCACAATTAAGTTCCCTTATTTGAAAACGCATTTCGAAAATCTGTTGAAATTACATTTAATTTTTATTTAAATCATTAATGACCAACTCTACTATTAAAAATAATTAAATATGATTTATGAATCATCATAGTTTAAATACGAACATTTAAATCAAATTCAATTCAATTTAAGAAATTGAAATACCCCCCTAAAATAAACATTGCCTTGGGAGGAAGCAATTAAATTAAATACAAAACATGACAAACAGCTCAACATTTGTGTTAGTTTAGTTACATCATTTCAAACCCAAACAAAGCCATCGAAATATCTGCAAATAATAGCTGCATAACAAAGAAATCTAATTGCAATAAAACAAGAAACAGCTCATAATTGAAACACAGAATTAAATGTCCAAAAGCAACCTTTTTTTTTCCTCCCCAAAGATGTCTGTCACAAAGCAATGGCAAAGTTTGATGTCCAAGAAAGAGTTATAAGCCAGCCAGTTACATTGTACAACATGGCAACATCAACTACTACAGGGTGCCATCTCCCGGGGCAATGGAGCCGACCACAGGGAAACATGATCAATGTCAAAGATGAATGCATTGAGACATGGTCCAAATCAAATTCTTGTTAATTCCTCTTCTATGTGAAATTTGCGATGTGATGGATCAATTTTATGTAAATATGTCACAGATACTCGGATTACATCATTGAATATTTCATGAGAGAATCTCGCTGGAGGCTGCACTCAAGAAAATGAAAAGGAACAGTGGCCATCAGATTTAACACAAATGTATTTTCTTTTCATAATCTTACTTCCTCCGTAAGTATGAAGCTGCTAGCCAGATTTGTGAAAGCCTAGTGAAATTTGTGAACAAGATTGTAGCCCAGGAAAATTAGTGAGATTGTAGCACATCAAGATTTGTGAATGAGATTGTAATTGTAGAATGGAATGATAAATTTGTGAGAAATGTGTTTTACAACCTCCTTTCATATAGAACACTATAGTAGAATGCCAAATAGCAGACATTGCACATTAAAGTCATTATCTTGAGGTGCCTTAATTTGACATGTACATACATAGAAAGACATTGACGATAATATCACCCATAGCAAAGATTGCACAATTTCACATAGTGGACAGACTACACACTGTGAAGGTTGATGATACCAACACACTATGACCTGCTTTAATCCAGTCAATATGTTATCAGGATCAGAAGGAACAGGTCCAGAAAGACATGGATGGGAAGGATGAAGACGAGGTGGATTAGGACCAGTAGGATTAAGGATAAAAAGCCGAAGACCAGGATGCCGACTCTGGATGAGGACAGGAAGGACAAGGCCCTGGATGAGGACAGGAACAGGAAGGACAGTGATCTGGATGAGGACAGGACGGACAAGGATCTGGATGAGGACAGGAAGGACAATGATCTGGATGAGGACAGGACGGACAAGGATCTGGATGAGGACAGGAACAGGAAGGACAATGATCGGGATGAGGACAGTAAGGACAATGATCTGGATGGGGACAGGACGAGGACAGGACGGACAAGGATCTGGGTGAGGACAGGAAGGACAAGGATCTGGATGAGGACAGGACGGACAAGGATCTGGGTGAGGACAGGACGGACAGGAAGGACAAGGATCTGGATGAGGACAGGAAGGACAAGGCCCTGGATGAGGACAGGAACAGGAAGGACAATGATCTGGATGAGGACAGGACTGACAAGGATCTGGATGAGGACAGGAAGGACAAGGATCTGGATGAGGACAGGAACAGGAAGGACAATGATCTGGATGAGGACAGGATGGACAAGGATCTGGATGAGGACAGGATGGACAATGATCTGGGTGAGGACAGGAAGGACAAGGATCTGGGTGAGGACAGGAAGGGCAAGGATCTGGATGAGGACAGGACGGACAAGGATCTGGGTGGACAGGAAGGACAAGGATCTGGGTGAGGACAGGAAGGGCAAGGATCTGGGTGAGGACAGGAAGGGCAAGATCTGGATGAGGACAGGATGGACAAGGATCTGGGTGACGACAGGAAGGACAAGGATCTGGATGAGGACAGGACGGACAAGGATCTGGGTGAGGACAGGACGGACAAGGATCTGGGTGGACATGAAGGACAATGATCTGGATGAGGACAGGAAGGACAAGGATCTGGATGAGGACAGGACGGACAAGGATCTGGATTTTTGTGAAAAAAACGAGATCCAGAAATATGTTGCCTGGAAAGACGAGAACCGGGATGGTGAAGATCATGGTACTAGGACACAGAGACCAGAAGGATGAATAAACAACAGAGGTAGATCTAGTCAGAAGGATGAAGACCAGTATATATGAGGACCAGATGGATGAATAAACGACAGAGGTAGATCTAGTCAGAAAGATGAAGACCAGTATATATGAGGACCAGATGGATGAATAAACACAGAGGTAGATCTAATCAGAAGGATGAATACCAGGACATGTGAGGACCAGAAGGATGATTAAACAACAGAGGCAGGTCTAGTCAGAGGGACAGCCAGAAGGACAGATGTCCAGAAGCTTCAGGATGAGGAACAAGGATGGGAATTAGGACGAGATCCTGACAGGAGGGCATACACATACCTGCTAGTTCCTCATCTGTAGTCTCATCTTCAGTCCCAGAGGAAGAAATATTGGCAGGATCATCCCCTGCAAAAACACATCATACATACACATTCCAAATGTTGGAGTATTTACTTGTATGGCTTTAGGTCAACACAATAGATCAACTTTAGCATTGGTTTATAAAATTGTTATGAATTTTGTACAGATGCAGCATATCCAGTTGCAGACCAGGGGAAGAAGGTAAAAGAAATGATTGAATACAATAAAGTATGGTTTGCTGCCGTTTATCAAGAATGAGGATTTGGATAAGTACAGAGCAATATTATTAGTAGTATTAAGAGAAACTTGACTGGTTAATATTTCATTTGTTTATTGAGGTAGATATTTTCATGAAAAAATTATTCAGACTTTATTTTATCAATTGTCATCAAATTGACCAATAACAAAGGTCATTGTACATTGGCCATGTCATTCCCTACATCTAGAGTAAATTTGATACGCAAATGTGAGGCACGCCATCAAACTTCTATGGAAGAGTACCAATGAGCACACTCCCCTCTAACCCCGCCCACCACCACCACCACCACCACCACCACCACCCCCAGTGCCTATAAGAACGATTGGGTCAGGCTCACTATCACCAGATGACAAGAGCAAGGACTTTAAGAATAACACTAGATTTATATAGTGGAAGGGCTTCCATGCACAATAACATGTTCACACCTCTGGCATGTACATGACATGGGTTTAAAGCCATTTCCCCAATTTCAATGGCACTGACATGTGCTAGTTGTAGGAGGAGAGCCTACAACAACTATTTGTCAGATCGAAAGCCACAGCTGATACACATTAAATCAAGGGATACAAATGTACAATGATTTAAGACACCGCCACAATCCTTCCGTGGATGTGGAGAAGATAATGGCTTTTCAGAATGGGATTAAAACTCGGAGCTTTCATTGTAGTTTAGCATCCTGTTCACTCCACTTTCCCATCCACTAACATTACACCCTAATGTTTGTGAAATTAATCGTAAAGCCCGGTTCAATTATGAGGTACAGTTCCAATAAATAACCATATCTCATTACTCCAGTTCACTACCATCATCAATTCCTACTCCCTTTAAGTCATGCATTTCCTGAAGAGGCGTACGATAAATAGAAATGCATTGGAATGTAATCACTGTCCTTAAATTGAAAGGAGATAATGTTGAAAATGCAATCAAATTGTGATTTGAACTACTCTCGAAAGACATTTGTGAAAATGTCTTAATGACCAGCATGATGCTGTATATAGTTAAACAAATGAGAGAGAATGTTTTTTTTATTTACTGGCTGGCATGCACCTCTGCAGGGGAGACTATTGCAAGTTAATTTGAACGTATTGGCCAATATATATATACAACTGCAGTCAATTTCAAAGACCATGGGAGAGAGAATTTGCTTTTAGTAAAGTGCTAAAGGCATCAAGTCTGTCACATTTATTAACTTAATGCTAAGTGTGCAGACAAAAAAATATGTGTCGATTGTATATTATTACTGTCTATTCAAACTGACATGACATCTTGAGAAATAACTTTAAAAAAAAAAGAAGTCACCAACAGATAAAGAAAACATGGCATAGGAAAGAAAATTAAGAAACAGATTGAAAGATGAAGATTCGCACAGTCCACTGGCAGATGCCAATTCCAGATGCGAACTCTTGTTTTTCAATTTTGTTCATACTTCATCAGTAACTGTCTAGACTTCCTTCTTCAACTTTACAGTCCGTCTTTCTCCTACAACTGAAACTGTCATGACTTCCATCTTAAACCATAACTGTCTACACTGTACTTCAACTATTTAGATTTCCTTTTTCAACTATAACTACCGGTATCTAGAGTTCTCTTAGGTTTCTGTCCATACTTCCAACAATAATTGTCTATGCCGCTCCTTCAATAACAGACTGTTTCTTCTTCTTCAACAATAATAGTCTAGTTTGTACCTTCGACTATACTTGTCTAGACTGTTTCTTCAACTACAACTGTCTAGACTGTTTCTTCAACTGTCTAGACTGTTTCTTCAACTACAACTGTCTAGAAGACTGTTTCTTCAACTGCAACTGTCTAGACTGCTTCTTCAACTACAACTGTCTAGACTGTTTCTTCAACTGCAACTGTTTCTTCAGCTACAACTGTCTAGACTGTTTCTTCAACTGCAACTGTCTAGACTGTTTCTTCAGCTACAACTGTCTAGACTGTTTCTTCAACTACAACTGTCTAGACTGTTTCGTCACCTGTACAATCTACACTGCTTATTCTCCTGAACTTTACTTGTCAGTAGTAAGAGGTTTCGAGGAAAACCCTCAGTATGATTGAAGGTATTTGGCAGTTTATATCATATCATGATGTCCAACATTGCCTAGGATAGAATACACCGATACAGATAAATAGAGATAAAGATCAGGAGAGAGAAAAAAGAGAAAGAGCAGAAAATATCTGCAGATACCAACAAGAGACAGTAATATACACATTTTATATTATTAGAGTGAGGAGTTATTGTTTTTTGTTGCAGTGGAAATCTTTCTCTTTTATGCAACAATGTATTATTAGCAAACCATCAAGCAAAGCAGCTGCTGCAACTGTGTAGTAATAGGTAAATGTTTTCTTACCACCTCTGTTCACACTTCAGTGTCTGATATCACTGTACATCACAAGTCAACATATCCAGTAGTTTGTACTACAATGTCATACCACAATGTACATTTCTAGCAAGCATACAAAGTAGTTCACTATTAGTTAGCATACCCAGTAGTTTATACTTTAGTGCCAAACTTCACTAGTTAACATACCCAGTAGTTTATACTTCAGTGTCAAACTTCACTATTTAACATGTCCAGTAGTTTATACGTCAGTGCCATACTTCACTAGTTAACATGTCCAGTAGTTTATACGTCAGTGCCATACTTCACTAGTTAACATGTCCAGTAGTTTATACTTCAGTATCACACTTTCAACATTAGCTACCATACTCAGTAGTATCACATTATAATATAGATACGAATTATTTCAAAGTCAACAATCCATTTAGAAAAATCAATATCTAATCAGGAGTACTTTGTGATAAAGTACTTTTCACATAAACCCCTATATTGATTTCCATGAATTTAATAGAAATGTGAAAATGAATGAACTGTGTGAATAACAAAAAGGAGAACAGAATGCGACTTTGATATGATTTGCTAGAAAAAGTGAATTCAATATCAACTGGCTTCTGAAATCTCGTCTATCTTTCAAAATTCTATCCATTATACATTATTATTTCCAAGTGAATTCTATCTTGACATAGAGGAATCTATATTATCCACTAATCTGTCGTCCACCAATAAGAATCATTAGAGGGAATTGACACTAGCTGTATAATCTTTCTCCGGACCCAGAAGGACCTTGCAAGTGGTCAGTGTGAATTAAAATCAATCCCGATATCATGGCCGGCACTCTGGGGGCAGTCACAATCTGCCTGCGATATCATTTACTTTATTCCTTTCTCTCGTGAGTCACTCCAGCTAAAGTTTAGCATGCTAGAACATAGAATCGTGTTTTGATGAAATGGCACAAAATGAAATTAGAGTCTCGGTGGGCCCGTCCATTATCCAGTAATCTTCCTATGCGCTAGACCTTTTGTAAGTCTTGTCCCAACCTACACATACGTGGTGGCCAGTCGCCAATTTCCAACGTCAACACGATCGAATCTGGCGCCATTTCCAAATCATAATTCCGGTTTTATGGCATTCCATTTCGCAAATTTCATTGTTTTCTTCCGTGCCCAAATTTTTAATGTCAAGAGTGGAAGCTGGTTGAGGCCATCTGGAAACAGATGACTTTTAGATTGTATATTCAATCCATCTCTATGTCTGTGCAATGGCATGCTGCCTTAGACTATAATCTCCAGGTCTGTGCAGTGGCATGCTGCCTTAGACTATAATCTCCATGTCTGTGCAGTGACATGCTGCCTTAGACTGAGATCATCTCCAGGTCTAAACAGGGACATGCTGCCTTAGACTGAGATCATCTCCAGGTCTAAACAGGGACATGCTGCATTAGACTGAGATCATCTCCAGGTCTAAACAGGGACATGCTGCATTAGACTGGGACAATCTCCAGGTCTAAACAGGGACATGCTGCCTTAGACTGAGATCATCTCCAGGTCTAAACAGGGGCATGCTGCCTTAGACTGAGATCATCTCCAGGTCTAAACAGGGACATGCTGCATTAGACTGGGACAATCTTGACCCAACCATAAAAAAATATAAAGTACTTCACAACAACTTAGTTCAGAGATGCATATTTAAACAAAACTTGCAATATGAACAAAACTTAATATTTTCTCAATATATTCCCAAGAGAACAGACCGTAAAATAAAATTACCATGGCAGGTTTTCTACTCCACAACATCACGACAATTCATCAGATGGGCAAAGAGATCCTGCAGCATTTGTTGAACAACCAAAACATATTTCTTTGTAAATGTAAACCTCTACTGGATGGCTACTTCCAGCAGTGAACAAGTTAAATTTCTAGTCAAAAGTTAATTTTTATTAAACACTAATCGTCAACTTTTGAGATCAGCTACTGTCATGAACTCATCTGTAATAGTCCTATATGCGACAACAAAAAGACTCATATTTCTATAACATATATCTAGACACATGGCATTGCATGGCTCTCCACCAGCCAATAATCAACTGAGATTCAACTGAAGGAAATATTAATTCTGTAGTAAAACTACACAGAACCCATTTATTGAAGATAGTACAAGGCGCCAAGCTATGTTATACCTTTGACATTGGGTTTTATATCGTAGTGATAAAAATATTTTAATACTACTGCATTTCAAAGGTTCATTAACCGTAAAGGCCCTCTGAAAATATATTGCCAAAAGAAGATCAATCTTTGCGATATTAATACAAATTTTACAGCCGAAACAGATACCACGTGATGGAAAAATTTAATTACTCTTCGAGAAACATGCAAGGTTTCAAGAGCATGAAACATTTTGTTTCATTTATTATTCAATATGTCATATGCTTCGTCAATCGACAGATTGACAGATTGACAGATGATGAAAGCATTGACAGACGATTTATTTTTTGGCGGTGTAAGTCACATTCAGAATTTTTTGAAAAACCTCACATTGTGCCAAGTGGATTAGCTACCTTGTCCAAAGGTGCCAGAGGGAATTAATAACTCAGGACCTGGGCACTGTACAAACCAATGGACAAATTTGCCATCAGTCATCTGCATCTCAGATAGCTGTCACACAAATGAGGTGCACAAGACAACATCTGACAGATATTAGTGCATTATCACAATATGAGCAGCCATCACATACAATCAAGATTTTGATAATCGCTTTGCACTAAATTTGCAATATAAAAATCAATGTACATTAATTTGACAAAAGTAATATTAACCATTAAATTATTCAACATGGCTGCTTCCATTAAAGAATTTATGTTGCATTCCATTGTAGTGCATATTATGCCTATCAGATAACATTATTTTGGATAATTTAGCCTGCAAAACACAATATTTGTAAATTACTGTGTACAGAATTGTTTACATTGCATGGATGAAGTCCCAGTCATGGGAATATGCTATACGTCTATAAAACTTTCCTAATTGTTTATCAAAAATAAATATCTATTAAAATATTTATTAAAATACTGAGAAAAGATAGCATGGCAAGCCAGCAACTGGATATTTAAAGAACATAAGTAGACATATCACATGTATACACCTGGAAAAAAGTTAAGCACCTCCGTCTTTTTCCAACTTCGTTGTTGAAAATGTGTTTATAACTTTTGAAAGAGTAAACATAGCTTATGCACGTTAATATTATTTGTTTTTAGACATACCTAACAATGAAAACAAAAACAGTCGATGGTAGTTTTAGTAATATTTACTTACAATAAGGACCTATCTGTAATTGTTATGGATTTGTTAAAAAAAAAAAGAAGCATGATCAAAGTTTGGTCATCGAAGGCGAATGAAAGGCCAAAGGTATGAAATTGATATAAGAAACAAGTATGAAATTGATATAAGAAACAATGTCTACACATTTCACATTTGATAATGAGTTACTTCCACTAATAACGTGTGTATTTTCCCCGTACACGGATGATTGCTTCAACCATTCCTCGCATCCCTCCAATGAGTCATCGGACACGCTACCTCAGTATTTTCTGCCACTCACGGTATAAAGCAATTTGTATTCCAGAAAAGTTACTTTTTCTACATCAATTAAAATATTAATCATTAAAAGAAATCTGTTTATCACTATGTCTAGGGAGTATGCTAGGGAGTGCTTAACCTTTTTTCCAGGTATATCTAAATGTACAGTAGGCGGTGGTTGTTCAGAAGATAGTACGAAAGAAATTGCATGAGCAACTATCAACTTACTATGAAATGTGATCAATATTCTTACTACATAACATGGTCTATATGGGAAAGTTAGAACATTATTACAACACACTAGTTTACAGTACTTTGGTGTAGGGACGAACATGTTACAACATGAGTGGACTTCAACAGCAACATACCATTCAGGATGCATCTGATCCGCTTCTTGGACATGGCCACAAGCTGCTCCAGACATTTTTGTTTGAGATCCTCGAGGTCCATGTCCTGAAGCAGAAGCAGCACAATACAGAGACGCCATTACCTACCAGTAGTGCTAAATGTGTTCACCCTACACCTACTAGTGCTAAATGTGTTCACCCTACACCTACTAGTGCTTAGTGCTAAATGTGTTCACCCTACACCTACTAGTGCTAAATGTGTTCACCTGACACCTACTAGTGCTAAATCTGTTCACCCTACACCTACTAGTGCTAAATGTGTTCACCCTACACCAACAAGTGCTAAATGTGTTCACCTGACACCTACTAGTGCTAAATGTGTTCACCCTACACCTACTAGTGCTAAATCTGTTCACCCTACACCTACTAGTGCTAAATCTGTTCACCCTACACCTACTAGTGCTAAATTTGTTCACTCTACACATATTAGAGCTAAATATGTTCACTCTAAACCAACTAGTGCAAAACATGTTCACTCTACACATACTAGAGCTAAATATGTTCACCCTACACCTACTAGCGCTAAATATGTTCACCCTACACCTACTAGCGCTATATATGTTCACCCTACACCTACTAGTGTTAAATGTGTTCATCTGACATAAAACAGCTAAATGTGTTCATCTGGCACCTATCTGTTCTAGACGTGCTCACCTTAAAAAAAAACCAGTTAAATGTGTTCACCATAAATTTACCAGGGCTTAATGTGTTCATCTTGTACAAAATAGTTAAATGTGTTCACCCTACAAATATCCATGGCAGTGACAGGCTAAATAATGTCAACTTGCAAAAGTGAAATATGTTCACCCAATAAATGTGTTCACTGAACACCAACCAGTGTTAAATGCATAGTAGTACACCAACATTCCCAAAATAAGCAGATAATATTCCAGTTACTTGGCTCAAAAAGCTTTCTTTGATCAATTAAATCCCATAAAGATATTTGCTCACCCACAATTTTTCCCACAACCTATGGACCTATCTATTGCCAGTATCTGTTTTTAAATAAAAATAGACATATTCAAAGAATGCTTCTAGAGCATTTTTCGCAACGCTTGTTTAATTTTCCAATTCTGGTCTGTGAAAGAATCCTTGGCAATCTGTGTGCGTCGTGCTTGAAATCTTCTCCAATGTCGTACCATTAGCATCACATTCCAACCAAAATTGACCACAGTGTACTTTAAAAATAACATCCATTATGTTTTTAATGCGACACCCTGGGGGAAATTATCCAATTTTCTGCTGCTTTTAGACATAATTACCCTCGAAGTCTTGACGCATGGCCGACAGTATATATTGAAAATCAACTAATATTGAATACTCGTTCGGACGATACTCATAATTTAAATTTACAATTTTGAAAGTTATTAAGTCTGGAATCCAATGGAAATATAACCTAAGTGAAAAATGCATAACCTACGGTAAGTTGGAAAACCAATCTAAAAAATTAATAACCTTAACATACAATGAATAACCTAAGTAGAAAACTAATATGCTTTTCATGTAGAAAAGTTATAAGAATCATAGAAAAACAAATTGCTTCAATCAAGAACAAAGAAGTCTATGATAAAAGAATTAAATAGATTTTGTTTTATTATTAATGTAATTGTTTGTAGTTCTAATATTCCTCAGCCAGTCCAAAATTCCGGCATTCTCAGTACCATGTTATGAATGGTTGCAAGTAGCAGCTGCTTTACAGATTTATTATCATGATTAAAAATCTCAGTACACGATCTCCAGATATGTCATACTGAAGGTTTGATTGGGTCATCTGAACTTCTGTGTTGTAGTATAAATACAACTGTAGCGCATAACATGTATGTATAGACATGTATGTATGTATCCTGCATTATTAATTAATACATACTATATAAAATATGCATTGTAAGAATGAAAAATATCCAGCTGGTGCTTGCAGATGTATTGCAATACTAAGCTGTACAGGTGTTGCTGGTCTCCTCCTTCCAGCCATCATATGAGCAAACATAGTTTTTAAACAGCTTTAAACCCCAACTCACATACATCAATCATTCTACATGCAATATGTTCAGCAATGTGCATTGTGTTCATTCCAGGATAATTTACATATTATATGAAATCTATATTTGTATGCATTGTATCAATTCCAGCATAGTATATGTATTGTATTAGTTGGAGCATACCATTCATATGTGTTGTACATATATATTGTACTAATTGTGGAATGCCAGGATACATCCTGTCAATGTGACACTGATTGGTGATGAGTGATGTCTTCTCTTGTAGACATTATAATCAGAGTGACATCACAGTGATCAAGTTCAAAATATCTACTGCTAGTCCAGTAATGCCTACCAAATTTTCACCTGCATTATCTGAACCATCCAGCAATGCCATACGAAATTTTCACCTGCATTATCTCAACCATCCAGTAATGCCATACAAAATTTTCACCTGCATTATCTCAACCATCCATCACCTGCATTATCTCAACCATCCAGTAATGCCATACAAAATTTTCACCTGCATTATCTCAACCATCCAGTAATGCCATACAAAATTTTCACTTGCATTATTGCACCCATCCTGTAATGCCATACAAAATTTTCACCTGCGTCATCTCAACCATCCAGTAATGCAATACAAAATTTTCACCTGCATTATCTCAATCATTTTCACCTGCATTATCTCAATCAATTTCTATTCATCCTAGTTCTCATCAACCTGTACTAAAACTTGTAACAAAACAAAGACCATAAACTTGACATACATTTACTCAGATCGTTATCTATGGCAAACCAAATCATGTCAGCATCGTTCCGGGTCCATAACGAAGGCCATAACTAAATCAAGGTACCATGTTCTGAAAGCTGTCTGCCAAAATTCATCCACATATCTAGATTAGTTTCTTGCCCTAATTCTGGAGAAAGAGAGAATAATGTGAACCAGGATAATAACTCTTCACAATGTATCAGCTAGATGAATTTTTGAATGTAATCAAAGCGGAGAGGTTTAATTATTTTCTTTCTTCCAAAAATTGGACGGATGGATGGATGGATGGGTGGATGGGTAGGGGGGATGGATGGGTAGAAGCAAGAAGGCTCAGACTAATGAATAGATCCATCTCTACCACTCCCATTTCAAGTAGGCAGACAGACAGCACTCCTGATATTCAAATAACCCAATTGGCGATATAGCACACCAGACTCCACACATTGCATGAGACATACATTATTTCCACTGCCCCCTTCCCATCAATTCTAAATTCTCAGTGTGAGTAGCGACAGCACTAAACAGACTGGGCCACATAGTGAGAGGACTTGGTATTGCTAGGCAGGTGAACCTGGCACTACTACAAGAGCACGTCACCTCATAGTACCAACACAGTACATCCAAGTTTTCGTAGTTATGTTCCAAGCTTCAGCAGAGGAAGGAATGTAACAACTCTCCACACATATTTTTCTCGTTTGTGGGTATCACATTTTGCTTGATTCCAGCTGGCTCTAAAGTTACAGCTTTCTCCACAGGATTCTATACCAACATCTGTCAAGTTCAATAGTATTTCAATTTATTATTATTTGATTATGGGATTACTGCAACACAAGTTTTCAATTATTCAGAGGAACATTGCTGAGTATGCATTCAATAAAGCATATTTTTGGTTCACTAATCAAGCAATATTGCAATATATGTAACAACAGCTAAGGAAAGAAACATTGCTTTGCACTTTAAAATGTTAATGGAAGCTTTATCCTTTGAAACTAATGCTACATAATTCTATTAATGAAACCTGATGCGGACTCATAACCATTCTGATTTCAACAAATCATTTTAGCTAACATATAGAAATATGGCAGGCTTTTGATGTAACTGAACCAAACAGAGCTAATGCAATATATGTACACATTAACTCACAAAATGAACATTTATTCTCTAAACTTTAATGAAATCTATTGAAAAATAAAACTTCAGTGGAGGATTCAGAAGTGGTTGAAAATTAAATGGCTAGAAACATTTAATTAAATTATATAAAAAAAAACCGAAAAGTAATCAAATATGTCTTGGTTGGAAGTCAGTGCCGTTCTTCAGAAATATCTGAATTTTTGGTCATGAACTAACACTCACAAGGTGTGTAACGTGACCAGTGTATGAAGCAGTGGAATTTACTGTTTGACAATACATAATTCTAGACATAAACATTCTTATTTAAATTCCTAAAACTTAAATAGAGTAATTTAAGATAGAGCAAAGTTACTATGAATTCCTAAAACTAAAATAGAGTATTTTAACATAGAGCAAAGTTACTATGAATTCCTAAAACTATATTGTGTAAATTAAAATAATACATTACAACTGTATTCTAATTTTAGGAAACTTCAAACTATTTTCTAATGGTCATAATTTATGAAAATCTACCGCTGGATAAACATTTGAAGTCTAAAACGCTTACAAAAAGAATGACTAGAAAGAAAACAAACCACAGTTTTCAAAGTATCTGATTGATGTTTTTCACATTAAAATGTATAAAATAAACCAATTATTTAATACTAAATTGTTTATGGTGTAGCATGAACCAGAACCCTCCATCACAAAGCTTTGCACACCGCATTAAATGCCTTTGACACTCAAATTTAGAGAATATATGTACTAAACATGCTTCCGTGTGATACCATTTTTATGACACAAGTAAATGGTTTTGGTATCTGCCTCGCTTTTGCTTGTCAGATACCAAAACTATTCACGAGTTTCATAAAAATGGTATCACACAGAAGAGAGTTTAGTATTTTTATTTATTACACTACCAACCTTGACACTACCAAATGACCAGCTGATAATTTTATTGCAGTTCATTTTCCATCAGTTTAGACTATAGAGCACGCCCATGAATACACGAGTATGAAGGCTAGACTGCTTGATGAACGTTTCATTGCATATTCACAAATATATATTCCCTTGGATTCAAGAGAAATATGACTTTAAGATCTTCACGGAATGGTGAATTCAAACTTGTTATAATAACAATAAATTGTGGTCACTATGTCTTTTAAAACTTGAACATTGTAGTGCAAATATGACCAAAGGGAGATAACTCTCACACACTGTCTTTGCACACGTTTGTCTGGCTATGAACAGCTGATGTCTAATGAAATAAACCTGTTGTTCTAACACTTTGTTACGAGATGTATCCAGATATATTGACGACGAATACAACAAACATGTAAGAACATGACTATCTTGACGACGTGCGATTTTTACATGTTGGTAGTACAGTCGACTTCATTTGTTCAGATAAAGATCCATATAATCTATGGCTCAGACGACCAGCTGACGACACACCAGCCAAAAATAGTAAAAGTAGTACCATATATTAAATAGACGTTACCTCTACGACGCCAATTCATTGTCAGCAGTGTTACGTACCAAGAGGTATGTTACGGACCAGAAGGTGCGTATCATTTCAATAAGACATTCCTTGAAACAACACACTCGGGTAATAAATTATTTTAACCACAATAATTTTCATCACAGTTACAGAATTTGTCAAAACGTATTATTGAGCCTTTATTAGCTACACAAGTGTCATGTATAATGTCTATTGTCTATGGGCCTGTGTACATCGTGATAATGCAGGACTACATTAAGGGCAGACATGATTATCAATATGACCTTTTTTCCTCCAATACAGTTTCATTCTGTCCACTGCTATTCTGCTCTCCACTGGGACTCGGCCAACAATTTCCAGAATAAAATCGGTAAACCAAGAAATTGAATTAAATGAAGCCTACTGTGTATTAACTCAGTCTCCAAATATGACCAGCTTACTACGGCGACTAGCTTGTCCTGTGTGTTATGTGTCCTGTGTCTCCTCTGACCACATAAATAAGGCGAGGGTATAGGGCATTATTGGAAAACCGAAAGAATTTTACTTCGCTGGCAAAAATAACCTTCAAACAAAAGCAATTTTTTTGTTATCTTTTCTTGAAGGCTCTGGTAAAATTGAGTTCAATAAAACTGTTCACCCTTAATATGTTGCTTGTTTGGTGGGCAGTAAACTGTCTCCATCGACTTCTTAGTGGACATTACAAGTTGAGTGGTTCATGACTAGTTACCTCCCTTAGATAAGAGATGCCGATGTCTTGGCATTTGTGTGGGTGTTTTTCTTCTTCTTCCACATTCATGATGAAAGAAGGAAGGTTACTTCTGTTTATCAATGATTAAAATCAAGGCAGTGAACACAAACAAAACTAAATTAGAGATTAAACTTCAACTGTGCGTGCTTCAATTATTTTTGGTATTTTTATTAATTCAATGGAAGCATTGAATCATTGAATCATTTCGCAAAGTTACATTTCGTTGGTTTCTCAACTGACACTCATTTCTTTCTTCTCGTTACGTCTTTCATGTTTCAATTAAACTGTAAAGGAACAATTTTCTGCGAGATTTAATTTTTGTTAATTTCACAGAGTCGTAATTAATTTAAAGAAAATGTCTTCAATAGGTAATCAATCCACACACAATCAAACTGCCAGTTTTAATTACAATTTTAATAAGCAGCCATTCCCAAATTTAATTAATTTCTCCCTCATGTATTCAGAAAAATCAAGAATGACACAATTAACAAAATCTCTGTTATCTCGCATTCTACGTAAAAAAACAATGATCCAGCAAACATAAAACCACCACTTTGAAGATTAAATCTAAGAAAGATACATGACCGCTCTTCAGTCGTTTCATTACAAATACATCAACCATACAGATTGTTCCTTTGAACAAGAAAATGTTCATTAATTTTTCAACCCTGAAATTGACATTTGAATAAAAATGGAAAGTTTAATTGAATTCCGAGAAAAATAAGCACCCACAAACATTTTAAACATGCCAAATAAATTGTCAATCGCTCCTTAATTACCAAAGTTCACCATGATTTTTTAATTATCAATTATTCAATCAATGTCTCAAAATTATGCTGCTAACTTGTTCATTGTAAAATTGATGACATATTTGTATTTTTCTAGTAGACTTGTTTAGTCTACATTAGGTCTTCACATCTGGTTAAAACCGATCGACTCAGCTATCCAGAATTTCGAATGTATCACAACCCCAATGAGAAAACCTGTCTGCCCAATAATAACCTGCTTTAACAGTTTAACAAAGCAGGTACCGTCCAGTTTGTCAAATCTAATCATCCAAGCCAGCCTCGTTAGAGGGGTCATTTGAAGGTCACTGGTCACTCTACATTAAGATGATTACAGTTTTCCCTGAAATGGACATATTGATTTTTTTTTACTTGCATAGCTGCCCTGTCCGATTTTATGAAAGATACATAATTCAGCGAGGTATTAAAATTCACATAGGATGACAGCGGCTTAATTACTCTAATTCCAACCCTGCAATGTCGTATGATGAATGAAGCATGTTGCTTCTGACTTGAGCTATGTTCACGTACGATCAATCACCTGGACCGCAATTAATGACATTCTCTATAATACACATAAATTAACATTCCTTCCAGTATTGATTTCCGATGAATCTAAACGTGGAATCAAAACTGAAAAGCTTCTGGATCCATCAACATCTGGAAAAGAAAAATCTGGTGGGGTATGGCTTTGGGGGAGTGGTATGCACGGACGGAAAATTCGCACTGTAATATCCATCCATGATTGGTCAATTACATGTATCGCGATGATGCAACAAGAGTGTTGTTTGTACGAAACCATTATCTGTAGTTATCATTTTAACAAGCTACGCAGTACAGCCGTGGACTGGCCATATAAACCATGCTCACTGATGAAGCTGCATTGATTTATGTAAATTTATCTTCCGTCCTAATTCTTCACTTTGACCAGATATGGACAAGATTGCCCCAAGCACTGGACATCGCTGGCATGCTCTACGAGCCAAACTGCTTTCACAGCATTATCGAACTTAAGATTAAATTTGTAGTTATTTTCTCATTAATACCGTTTCCTTGTCTCCCAGATGGGCCCATTGTCCAGTGCCTTGTCCGGCAGTAGAAAATAATCATTTTGATTTCCTTTGTCAAAAACAGAATTTTACATTGGTTGAAGCCGTACAAGGGTCAGTGATCGGACTATGAAGCTTGTCGGGCACGATGGCAGGTTATAATTCGAGAGGAATAAAGCGCAAAACCCAGCAGTACCATAACTCGGGTTATTAAATTATCCGTGTTTGGAATTAACAATTCCAGCAATCTCGAGGCGTAGAATATGTAAATACAAATGTAACAATTTTAGATTATTATATTTAATTCTTTCAAATTATATACTGGCTACTCGACTCATTAATAAATTTGTATTAATATATAAATGATTATCCAAAATAGTTACACCCAAATTCAGACTAATATCAATACAGATTTGCACCCAAGAAGCAAAGAGACAAACATGTCAGGATATTCCATAAAGTAAAGACTCAATCACAGGCAGTTGACATGGAAAAGGACTTTTATTCATAATCAGTATCTAGGGTATCATACATAGGACATGGTACATAGCACGTGTTACATAGGACATGCTACTAGAGTAGTCCCTGGTGCAACTGGGGTTGAGTTGCCCTTCAGTGGAATGTGAGCTCAAATATAATGCCCATATCCTAGATTGAGGCAACATGTCCATACTTGTGGATGGCAATCAATGGTAATCCAATGAAGAAAACCTGGAACTGGAGGCAACCTGGAATTGGAGGCAACCTGGAACTGGAAACATGAAACCAGAAACTGAAGACAGAAATTAGAGCCTTCAGGGTAAGGAAGGGCCATCAACCCTCCAACCGTCACTGGTGCTCAGTTGGTACTTGTTGTGTGAAAGAGGATGCATTAGGAGTAGCCTTGCCTGTATCAACACCACCAGTGCCATTAATAGATGAGCAACAGGACAAACTGATCCATTGGTGTTCATACTGTCAGGAAAACCATCACAGCATTGGATACCTCCAGACAGGAAGACCTCCATTGGATGACCTCCAGCCAGAAAGACCTCCACCAACAGAGGAAGACTTCCATAAGATGACCTTCAGTCAGGGTCACCTCAAGAAGGAAGTCAATGTGGTCTCTACAGTATGACAAGCAGTCCCAGAATGGTGTAGGGAAATGTATTTAGGATGTACATGTGCATATAACATTGTTGTTGCAACTCAATGTTGACCATCCTTGATATAAGATAAATAACTTGCCTTCCTTGATATTAGATGGATAACTTTGTCATGGTATCATATCAAAATAAATTAGTACTGAATTAAAAAACACTCAACATCTATTACTGACTTGAGGTGGTGGGTGGTAACACAATGGTAGAATGTTGGACTTCGGAGCCAAAGGTTCAATGTTCGTGAAAGTTACCTTTCTGACGCGATATTGATAGGATGTGCAGACTGTACTGGGTTTAGAGTCGCAATGCAGTTATCATCCTCGGTCTGTCAGTACCAGCTGATGCTCGCAGGTTTACTGCAACATTCAGTGCTACAGATGTTGCAGGTTTCCTCCTGTCCTAAACTGACAAGCCGTGATATAAGTGAAATACTCTTGAAAGCGGCTCTAAACTCCAATCATAAAAAACTAAAAAAATTACTGGCTTGATCACTCAAATACAGGGTTATTCAATTAGATATCAATAATGAAAGATGAAGAAATTTCAATACAAATATTATATGAATTGGTGTTCTACTTTTGTCAATATTAAACCCAAGGTTTGTAATATATCACCCCAGCAATAAAAGTTTCAAACTGGAGAGAATCCTGTGCTGGTTCAAGTAATAACTTTAAATTATCAATCCACTTTTCTCATGAAGAGAAATCTATTTGCTAAGCCTTCCGAGTTTTACCTGAATAAACACGAGCATATTATAAATCAAATGTGTTATGTCTCTTCAAGTAGATACAGCTAGAATGACAAAACAACAGAGATCTCGATCAACACAGAAGTATATTGATGTATGAAACGACAAATTTAATTTGTTTTGTAGATCACAAAATGGGGTCAACATATTGGTATGAATCAAATACAGATGGAACTACCAATACTACAAGGGGAGTTAACCTTGATACTGCAAGGATTTGGACAACAAATGGTGCATTGATCTTTAATAGTACAAATTTTAACAT
The DNA here is from genome assembly GCA_032361225.1 of Lepetodrilus schrolli. Classification (NCBI taxonomy): domain Eukaryota; kingdom Metazoa; phylum Mollusca; class Gastropoda; order Lepetellida; family Lepetodrilidae; genus Lepetodrilus; species Lepetodrilus schrolli. The sequence continues at coordinate 34,165 of JAUTBT010015205.1, forward strand.
TTATAATTATTACCTTAGAAGAACCCAGATACACTTTATTGAATAATTGTTCCGATCAGATCCATGTGCAGTTTGGATTTTAGTTAATGTTGATGTATCAGTGATGTAAACAGTTTCATAAATAACACACTATTCTGGCCTAACATCAATATTTGAACCTGGACTACAGCATACCATTGAAGGCTAAAGATTTTAAACTTGTTAGGTGGAACACAGATCTAAATTTCCTCAACCAATCGTTTCTCTAGGTGAATGTTCCTCTGGGATACAGAATCAAATAGTGATCTATAATTGCATCCTAGAGAAAATACAATATATACATACAATTCCTTCAGGAGAAATCAAATACTATAGGTTGAGTCTTCTTGGTATTCTCTCAAATCCTGAATATTCAAATCCTGACAATAGCGTAATTTGATAAACGCTTCAGAAATGAAATACCAGTAGCAAACTTTTTTTTGTTTGAAGAATATTATGAACTTCACAATCTAACACAAGGGGCTTTCAAGTTTCAAAACTTCGCCATAAACAATTGACAACTAAGCGTCATTTTGCAAACTCACAGCGAGCAGCTCCCATATTAGCATAGTCCAATAAAACTTCAAAAGTTGGATGAAGATTCAAACCCTTCTATTTCTTTGACAAAAAATCCAAAAATAAATTTAATGCCATTTCACAATTTAAGACAATTTTTCAAACAGCTCAAGAAGCAATTCAATTATGTTGGTAATTTCACAAGTATCATCTTGGAAGTCGATGTTGGGATATGGCCACACAAATCATGATTGGTGAGTTGCCCATGGCCATTTTGTTTCAACCAATTTCAAACACACATTCATTATGGATAAAAGAAGAAAGAAATTAATGCAAAAATGGATATTTGATCCTCGGGCACTTTGAAGCAACTTTCCTTTCTGACAGATTAGAACTGAATTATTATGATGAATTAATACATTGTCAACTGGCTGCGACACCCTAAAGCACGTTACTACAACTTTTGATTGTGACTTATTTAAATTGAAGCCCGTGATAGATTGCTGTTGCGTTTGCAGCACAGACATAACTGTATTCTGGCCTCCAGGTATACTAAAGATATTGGCATTCAATCAGCTTAACTGAAATAAAATATGATTGATGCACACCGAAGCTGCTGACATAACTAACATAAAATGTGAATGGACTTCAAAGCAATAGGAGAGTACAGCCTGACAGCTTTATTAGTCCGTCTTATTGTCTTTGAGTGAGGCCTGACCAATGCAACAACAAAAAATGTCCATAACCTAATTGTTCATGATTTTCATCTTTCTCCATAAGAAATGATGTAATAATGTTCTCTTCACTTGATCTTGCATTAGAATGACGATTCAAAGTGATACGAGAAAAAAACTTCAATAGGAACGAGTCCAGTTTCAAGTAGTAGATTTTGCAGATTATGTAGAATACCCTGTTTATCATAATGGCATAACTCTCAAGGGGGACATTTCTCAACAGGAAGAAACTGACTGATAGGGTTCCAATATCTTCATCTTTTTCTCAATCGAATAAAATGTAAATGTCCAACAAACACCCGATATCAAAGGGCTGCATTCCAAATGGAGTCCAACAAACTTATATGACCAGTCTATTATGAGATGGAAATACATCCAGCTCACGCCAGACAAAATTGGGTATAAAATGTATTCTTTATGACAAAATACGAAAATAAATAGCATCATAAATACGATCAGAATATACACCCCTTTCTCTCTGCCACATCTATCAATCAATTTATTGATTATTTAATTAATTTTGTTTAATTTTTAGCCACCAGAGCCTGAAATAAATCTTTCTGTTGTCAATGCACACGAGTAGCAATGAGTATCAAGTGAAAGGTGAAAATCCATATAATTAGGCCAAGGGCTATAAAAGGCTCAATGGAGATTTGTAAAGGCCGTAACTTAGGCTACCCACAGGTATAAAATACGAAGGGGGGAGGGTCAGAGAACTCCAGTATCCTCGGTGGTGGCTTCACATGCATTGTGACGGACAGTGTCAGATCAGCTCTGGCAGTGTTATCGCACGAAGCTTGATGGATAGGCGTACTTCAGAACCTGATCACAACCCCCGGTCTTTACAATACCCCAGGAATTAAATATGATTTTCAAATGTCCTTTCATTTTCTCTGTGATCATCAATTTAACTTCTTTACTGGCTTCAATGGCTACTTGAACTCTGACTTTCTGTTTTATGCTTTTTTTTTATCCAGTAAGCTTCCTGTTTCTTCTCAGTGCTGCACCTGTACATTGTCCAGCAAGATCTAGGGATTACAATATGCATCCATTGACGATGTTTCAGGAACGTTTGTTGAGAAGTACACCGCTGAGCCTCCCATGGACATTATACACTGTTATTTGCAACTGTAAAATTGAGAATTGAAATTCTCATGGGAACCAGGCAAAATTCATATTCACACCTGTTCATGTATTTTTAATACGACGTCCTACCTTAAGAGAAGTGCATTGCCTTAAGAGAAGTACATTGCTTTAAGAGAACTAGACTAAATTCCTAAAAGTGAATATCCATTAAACAGAAATTAAACTAATCATACTAAGTCTTAATTCACAAAACCATCTATTTGATTTCCCATTCTCATTACATTCCTAAAAAGAAAAATCCTGGCATGCAACATGTCTAATCCCAAACTTATCAGTTGAACAATATATTAGGACTAGGCTGGAATAGCGTGTACAGGTTTTTATCATTATGACATCTCCAGGTATTGCCTGGATAGACGGACAGACCTGCAAGCACTAGTCTGGACGTCATTGCTTCAAGTGAAGAGCGTAGTTATTCCACTGTACTGCGCTCTCTTCCACTGGTAAGCGCCAGGCCATTAGGGCATACTCTCCACTGGTTAGAAATACAGCCAGGACTTAACTCTAGACTCCCTGAATTTCAGCATATCATCACAGTTAACTTAGCCATAAATACATTGACAGCATATATCATTGTGCTATCTAAGCCCAAGCAAAATAACTGGATATTATTGTTTACTAAGCCATATATGGATAAAATATTGTATTATGAAGTATCAGTGTGTTAGCTACACTGTGAATTTCAGTATATCATCACAGTTAACTAAGCCCTAAATACATTCAGCATAATATTATCTCATTGTGTTATCTAATCTTCGAGCAAAATAACTGGATATTGTTGTATTTACTAAACCATATATGAATAAAATATTGTACATGTATAATAAAGTATCATTGTGTTGGCTACACTCTGAATTTCAGTATATCATAACAGTTAACTAAGCCCTAAAGACATTGACAGCATATATCATTGTGTTATATAAGCCCCAAGCAACCAAGCAAAATAACTGGATACCATTGTCTTTGCTAAGCATTAAATATATGGATAAAATAATTGTACTATGAAATTGTTGTGTTAGCTACACCCGATGGATATCAAGTTATCTGCATATGATTGTTTTATCTAAGCCCCAACAATATATCATTGCAATAACCAAGCCCTACATACATGGACAATATACTTGTTATCTGAGCCTTAAGTACATGTAATATCATTGTGCTAGCTAAGCCCTAAGTTATCTAAATGCTATGTAAATCAAAGGCATATCACTAACAATGTAGCTAAGTCCACTAACAACATATCATTGTGCTAGTTATCACCTAAAAACATGGACAGCATATCATTACTAGCTAAGCCCTAGCATATTAACAGGATAATGTTAGTTAAGCCTTAAGAATATTTTGGCGGAGACAGTTAGTGGTAGTACATTGGACAACAAATCCAAGGGTATTCTAGTTTGAATCCCATCTGATATAACAGCAAATTCTCAACAATGGAGTCCTGTGAACCCTTTCATTAAAGCAATTCTCTCACGGGCGATATAAAGACATCGTGTCTCTAATCATATCTGGTGGGGAGAGAAGTCATTCCTTTCCATATAATTTAATTCATTGAAGAACTGTAAATTAACCACAAACATTTCTTACTATAAGAATTATATACTATTAGTTAGCTTGCAGCAGTTAAATTTGTATAAAAATTAATGGTCCCTCTGATAACGAAAATAACAGAGTATTGAAACACGGATTTCCCTTTTCACGTGCATAGTAGGAATGGAAAATTTCAACAAAGTAATATTGAATATATATATATTATTATACAAAATATTAAAAGAGTTGCTTTCAGCTTTTGTATCCACTAAGAGACTGGAACCCTCTGAAAGTAATGAGTAAGTACGTCATAATTGGTTTGTGAGTATCAGTCACGATCTGTGGGTTCAATTACAGCACATAGTTGCTTTAGGTTCTCCTCATATCTTACACAGGCCATCCCAACATCGCTGAAATACTCAATTACTCATTAACTAAACCCTAAAGTAAAGTACACATAGACATCATTGCTCCGACCACAAATGTAAGCCACACGTTCTCAAGACGACGTAATCGACAGATATCATAGATGCAATGTAAGACATTTGCCACAAGATCAATCAAACTGGGATATGCATGGCTATTACACCATCTGCATAAGCGACTGCTACAGCTGTCTGGATATAGATTGAAGTCTACATTGAAAGCGACATTTCTAAATCAATACGTAATCTGTTGACACCAAAGGCAACTTTCTCAAGAGTCGTTATCACTGGCAACATATTGACACGTGTAGATGTTGAAAAATCGGGCACTATTGTGACGTATCTGATTGGGCAACAGAGAATAAAAGTGACAGGGAAAGTACCTTAAAGACCAGTTTGGTTAACATTGCATCTGATTGGGCGACAGAGAATATAAGTGAGCAATGAATCTCTCTCTCGCTCTCTCTCTCTCTCTCTCTCATTCTTTAGAAGATTTACTAAGAAATACAGGAACTCTCATAAATATGTCAATGAGAACTACGACTTTCATAAATTACTCTTCATAAAACTGTTCATGTGCTACTGATTTTTCTTAAAGTTTATGATAGGTTATTGCCTTAGCTACTGTTTGACACATCGTTGAGGCTTGTTTGATTGACTTAATATCTTGTCACACCTATAGGGTTAAAAACTGTATATAGACAGTGTGGAGTTAAAGCCTGTATATAGACAGTGTGGAGTTAAAGCCTGTGTATAGACTTTATTGTGCTTTTTCCCCCCGAGATGCTTTTTTTTCTCATCTGTAGTATCTGATTTTGCATTCAGGTATCTTTAGATTCAAGACCCATGACAGATTTGGATTATATCTCTAAAGGATCACATGAAATTCAAAGAGGAAAATTGAAAATTTCAATAGCGTATTATTCACATCGAACTGAAAGCAGTACGTCTTCATATGACTGCCCAGATTTATACAGGCCAGCACAGTGCCAAAGACTTCAAGATTTAATAGAGCTTTGGACTATTAACTTTTATTCATGAGTCGAATTTAAAAAAGATTAAACTTTTATGTGAGATAACATATGGTAATTCAATTCTGTGTTCTATGAACTATGCAAGGCCAGGGAGAGCTGGTGTATATAACATTAATATTCATGTACTCGGAAAGTTGACAATGTTCACTTGCATTGTCATCCATTTCCTTCAACAAGTGTACTACTCTTTCTATAACTCCTGGTAAGTAATTCAATGACAACAACTGTAGGACACAACACAATAAACACACACTGTAAAGTAGTCCCACAGTGTAAGAGAACGAGCTGAACATACTCTGTCAAAGCTATGCGAGGTCAAAGTTCACCTTCAATCATTTCATAAAACAAACAAATTGTTTTTAGAATCAGCCCCATAGCCTGGGAAGCCATTACACAAAATAGAATACAGAAATGAATTCTCCGACTTTTGAATATTGCTGGAGGGGTGTTAAAGGGGTATTGTGTTGCATGCTCTAGTGGACACTTCAAACTTCACAGTGCTGTTTAAAAACATCTGTCCAAGACAGATGTTTACCTAGTTTAATATGCGGCCAGTGGGGAACCTGTGAGAAAGTAAACATGCCACTTTAAACACCTTTGACCGTGGACCTCAAAACAGGACTTCTCTTGACTGGTCATTTTTTAAAGGTGCCACTTTGACAAGCAGGGCTTCAACTTGTGACCTCGGGCATAATCTTATAGAGGAAACTCACCCGGTGATTAAACATTTTTTGACAAATGGGAAAAAGTAAAGCTATATTCTAGGATATATAGGGGTCATAAAAGGTTAACGGACAAAAGAATGGGCGTGTTTTTAACTTTTTTTGCCTGCGGCTTTTTTGTTTAATCGGTAAATATGGAGACAGTATTTCCTTATGTGGTGTCTTTAAAAGAGGTAGGTCAGCAAAGGTTGGGTGGGAATGTTTTCATGAGCAACTTGAAACTCTTTTCAGATTTATGAGAAAAGGCTTCAGTGGACAGTTTATTGTCTATTTCAGTGTCCGAACTTGAATATAATTATTCTGAGGAAATGTAGGAATGTCTGTCAACACTACACAAGATGTATATAATGTTTGTCAAAGGATGGCGACAACTATACTCACTAAAAATGAGAATTTTAATATCTTGGTGGCTTTAATATTGTATGTATACTATATAATAACCTTTCAGTTGATTGATGGATCCTATTAAAATCTAAAATTATAATCTCTTCAGTCGATGTTCATCGAATGTATTCAGTTTTCAGACAAGTAATTAAGTTGCAAAATATCATTCATCACGTGAGATTTGAAATTAAATGTATTTATACGAGACTGAAAAGGGTGGGTGGGTTGTAGGTTGGAGATGCAGACATATTGAGACAGACAGAGAGGCAGATGGAGAGAAGTATTTAATATTAATAATAACCACAACTTGCCAGTTGTTGACAACTTATATCTACTGCATAAAATCTGTCATAGTTAAACCTTTAATAAGAAATGCAGATTGGCATCTGACATTTTTTGTCCGTGCTGATGTCAGTATAAGCCGTCCCCCAACTCACAGCAAAGGGTGCTTTATGAAAGCCTGTACATGTAGCTAGTATTTGAAGTGTCACTTGAGAAAGCAGACAGTACTATAGACTGGCCATTACTGGCCAAAGTAAATCATTCAGTCAAAACTACAGGGTAGGAGGAAAATGAAGTAGATTCCTCGAAAGTACGACAGAATGATGTCTACCTTCGACTAATGGTCCTCTAGCCGTTGTCCACACAAATGGACGTCGGATGACCGATATGAATCTTCATTTACTGGAGGCGTGTGTCACACGGTAAACAAACCCATGTTTCAACGCTAATGAAAAACATTTCAATGTGAACGGATTCAATATTTATAAATCTTGCAGTAGAAAAATACATCTTCATTAAATGAACTGTGGCATACAAGTAACAGGTGACCATGTTTCAATGTCCAGGAAAATCATTAGAAATGAGCCGTATGCAGAAATATTTACAAATTGTAAATTATACGAGTGCCAAACATCGGGAACATATATCGACTAATAACTGACAAAAGAATTGCACTTGCCATAAGACTTATATATATCGCACATTTATTGAAACACCAAAACAGCTGTAGTGTTACTGAAAATTGCTTCACTACAGTACTTGTATATATTTTTGGATTCCAGATTTCAATAAATTGTTCTTAAATGAGTTAATCGATCAATCAACAACTCCACAATTGATAGCTTCGACACTACACATAAGTCAACTACTCCTTGAGGATGGTCACGTGTTCCGTCATGTGAGGAAATCAGTGAAGTGTAACATGTTAGAGTGAAATAACCTCTGTTACAGTTCACCAGTGACGTTATCAAGACATCTATCAAAGTTTGACAAGAAAACCTGTATGTATAATTTCGGTACATATTCAAGCCCTGAGGTTAGAGGTCAATCGTTGTTTGACAGAAATGTCACTAGACTTGTGATAGAGTGATCTGAGACTTAAACATTGTCCACAGTGCAAGTGAATTCAGGAGATGTGTATGTGGTAGCAAGATTATTATTTTATTTTTTTTAATTGAGGTTTAGAGTCACTTTCAAGATTCTTTCACTTATATCCTGACTTGTTAGTTTAGGGCAGGAGGAAACCTGCAACAATATCTGTAGCGCTGAATGTTGCAGTAAACCTGCGAGCACCGGCTGGTACTCACAAGACCAAGGATGATAACTGCATTGCCA
>JAUTBT010015206.1:0-22664 GCA_032361225.1 Lepetodrilus schrolli
AGTTTAGGGCAGGAGGAAACCTGCAACATCCGTAGGGCTGAATGTTGCAGAAAACCTGCGAGCACCGGCTGGTACTGACAAGACCAAGGATGAAAACTGCATTGCCACTCTACAGACCTTTGACTCCTGTCCAACATTCTACCACTGCGCTACCACCCGCCCTGCTAGAGTTGAAAATACCTACCTGGGATACTTGATACACCATGTTGGCAGTGACCAGGACTGTGGACACTATAGGCCATGTGTATCTTAACTATAGGCCATGTGTATCTTAACTATAGGCCATGTGTATCTTAACTGGGCATCATTAAAAAGGATGTCTGTAATTTGTCATCAAACTGCAATGACTAAGCACATGCAGTTTTCTCCAGGGTGACAATCATTATTGACATCTGAGTGGATGGCAGAGACATTATCATGGTGACAATCTCCCTCCATGTGTAATGCAGGCAGGCAACACTAGGCCATAGCACCTCATACACCATTCATGTTGTAGCACTGTGCTAACATCTTACAGTCTCTGGAGGTGGAAGATCTGGCCCTTTGATATTCTAGGTAGTGTTTTCAATATATCCCAGCATTAAACCTTATATTGGCTGTGGTTAAAATACCTTGTCCAAGTCTTGAGGACATCACAACTACCTTATCAACCACTAATAATGTGCTTCTTGAAATCTACAAGCATTTTCAATATTTGGAAGCTTGGTGTTTGCATCTATATGTAATAATGGAAAGACTTGTTTATCAACTAGATAATAAAACCAGTACAGAAAGCAACACATATACCATCATTTTGAAGCATTACCATCACAAGATACTGACCATACTGTATTATGTCTTAACACAATCTGTTTTGAGTTATTCTTGGAGGAAATCGAGACTGGATGTCAGACTGATACTTTAACCGACATAGCCAGAGGGGAACCATGCTGGCCAAAACCATTAGGAGAACATTATACCACACAAGGATACACGTTTACATTGCTTAGAGAGATGGGCACCACAGACACGCATGTATACATAAATGGAACGATGACCACATAATTAATAGGAAATAGATAATTAGGAAATAGATACCAGAATTTCCAGACATGCATGCAATGACACATCTGTCATGAATATATCAGTCTGAGCTCCCAATGCATAAAGCAGGCTAAATACCATAGAATGTTCTACACTGTCAGCAAATATTGAAATAGTTGATACTGTATACGTAAATCAGCATTATAAATGAATGTTCTACAAACAAACATCTCTGGTGCATAAATATCACTTCAGTATTTTATTATATTCAGTAATATCTTGGCCATTTTGTATGGTAGGCAGTAACATCTGTGACAAGTTAAATACTTTAAATACAAGGTAAATACTTTGTTTATGGGTAACAACATAGTGAGCAAGTATTTGTAGTTCATGGCACTACAAGATAAAAAGGTACTGAAACTCAAAAAGAGGTCAAGTAATAACTTGAAGAACAAGAAGCATCTTACAATATGCCAGTAGAAAGATTTCAAGTAATGACAAAAAGTGACTAAATGTGAAAAAGAACAATTAAGAAACCATTTAAAAACATTTAAACTAGTCATTGAGAGCACTAGGATTTTATTTAAATCTATCTCAGTATTTCAGCTATATTATAGTGTTATGTGTATGGTAGGAGAAGAACATGCAATTGCATTGTAATACATGAACCTTGGCTGGTACAAAACAACCAATGATAACTATGCAGACATTGCATCCCAACTCTGGTACCACTATACCGTTGATTCCAACTCTGGTACCATTATACCAAAGATTCCAACTCTGGTACCACTAGACCAATGATTCCAGCTCTGGTACCACTTGAACAATGATTCCAAGCTCGGTATCACTAGACCAATGATTCAAAGCTTGGTACCACTAGACCAATAAATCCAACTTTGGTACCACTAGAGCAATGATTCCAACCCTGATATAAATACTGGAACCAAAACTATAAACATATACTGACATAAACAGGGAGGTTTGTGCTAAAACTGCCTTAGATCATTTGAATTAAATACAGCAGGACAGTTTGGCATGTGTGTACTATGATTGCTCTTATGTCTACCTGTTAATGAAAAATCAATGTGCTGTATTGACTGCAGGAGACATAGACACCGTAAACCCAATAACATAGGAACACGACCCTGGTAAACCACCGATTTACTGGAACCGGTGGTTATATATTCCCTCTTGATATTGACGAAGCTAGAGTCGGCATTGTATGCAAATATGAACTGTTTTTAAGTGAAGCTGCCACCAACTGCTTAATTCAGACAATTTGGAGAATAAAAGCTGATTCACGCAACTATATTGGTGGTAAAATGAACATGTAACTTCCATGACTGTTAATAGAACATGGAGAGTGGTGGATAGGAATACAAATATACTGAATAATGCAGGAGTCAATATGTTTCTCATTCCTTTATGCTATTGTTTTATTAATGAACATGATTTGTCTTTCTTTGTATTTGAATTGGGTAAGAACTTTTACAACCAAACCAGACATGCTCTGAGCTGGTATAACACGACCACCACCACCACCACCACCGCCACCACCACCACCACCACCACCACCACCACCATTGCCACCGCCACTGCCACCACCACCACTGCCACCACCATCACCACCACCACCACCATCACCACCACCACCACCACCACCACCACCATCACCATCACCATCACCACCATCACCACCACCATCACCACCACCACCACCATCACCACCATCACCACCACCACCACCACCACCATTGCCACTGCCACCACCACCACCATCACCACCACCATCACCACCACCACTGCCACCACCACCACCACCATTGCCACTGCCACCACCATCACCACTACCACCACCACCACTGCCACCACCACCACCACCATCACCACCACCATCACCACCACTGCCACCACCATCACCATCACCACCACCACCATCATCACCACCACCACCACCATCACCACCACCATCACTATTACCACCACCATCACCACCACTGCCACCACCACCACCACTGCCACCACCACCACCACTGCCACCACCATCACCACCACCATCACCACCACCATCACTATTACCACCACCATCACCACCACTGCCACCACCATCACCACCACCATCACCAGTTCTTATATATCTTCTTGTGCCAACTTTGACATTACAGTTTAACTGAATTACCAATATGCAATGGTGGCCAGGAATGCTACAGACCTATATTATTGTATATAAATGTTTCATTTTCTTGTTTCCATGGATAAGCCACAGAAACAGACTAGTCATTGATCATACTTTACCAAAAGACTTAGTCATCATAATTTGATTGAGAAATAACTGTACACATATGTGGTTGCATGCATTAATGTTATATCAGCACCTAGCCATATGTGATCTCTAGCTGAGGTCAGTTTGTGTTAATCCTACATCGGCACCTACAACCCAGCTAAGTGGCCCATTACTGCAAATATGGTACAATTTCAAATCCATTGGAATCTCACAATAAACAAAGGAAATCCTAATCAAACTATTTCCTTCCATAATTCTCAGATTCAATTTCACAGCATGGAAATGCCATGGGCAGAATGTATCATAAAACTGGGTGTGACCGACAATTACAAATGCATTCTTCATGAAAAAAACGCTTAAGTATAACATTTTAGTCCACAAGAGAATCAGGTTGTGACTATGGTTGTGAAGACCAGAGTGGCCAGAATTGCCAGTAAGCACACGAGCATTGATGGACCAGTAAATCATGAAAGCAAATAGTGATTATAGGCAAACAAACTGTGCCTTAACCAAAGTTTGCCATGCTTAGCAGTGAAAACAGAATCAGCATAGATGATGAACCTCACTGTCACAGTTAATGGTCAAGCATAGAACACCGACTCCAGAAACTATTACCCAGGACATCAATTCCACAGAAAATTTCTGTCTTCTCTGAAAAAGTAATTATCTGTTGACTTTCTGTATTATATGAACAAGACGTGTGGCATGTCTGATTGATATGGATTATTGTTTTACTGGGATGCATTCCAGAGTCCATTCCTGGTGGGTGTGCATTGCAATAAATCTCATTTAACCAGCTCGTGCTTGCAAAAACGATGAGATATGCCGCAATTCAACAAATGTTCTTTCTGTAATGGCAGACCAACTTGACACACTAATATGGGAAGGGCAAGATATACATTCAGGTTTTGTAGGATGTGCTGATGTTTTCAACAGTCAGATTCGAGCTAATGGATAGTAAAAACAAATTCAGTAGACATTTAGCTATGTGTTTTGAAATCCTATACACACATGATACAAATCAGAGGAAAAGTGCAAATATCTTACGAGAACTGTTTTGTGAATCAGCATTGATTTGGTTGGATTCTACCAAAGAAACTGACATTTGCCAACCATATTGAATCTATACAAATTATCTGTGTAAATATATTTCTACAAATGTAATTTTCTTGGAACTTTGTTCTGGATACCTCACAGAAATGCTGTGGTAATTAGGTTAAAGTATGGGTCTGATTACTGTTATTGCAGATATCTGTCAATGCATTATATCCATCTGAAGATTCCACACTGTCAATGTTTGAGTGAGTATTGTAAATGAAAAAAAAGGTGTGTTTTTTGGTGTGATTTTCAAAATTCTTTCATTTACATCACAGCTTGTCAGTTTAGGGCAGGAGGAAACCCACAACATCATAGCACTGAATGTTGCAGTAAACCTGCAAGCACCAGCAGACCAAGGATGATAACTGCATTGCCATGGGACAGACAGCACATCGTATCATGATGGCATCAGAAAATTAACTTTCATGAACATTGATGCCGGGCTACCAGAACAGGCTTTGAACCTGGGGTCATTGGCTCCAAAGTCCCAAAGTTCTACCGTTGTGCTACCACTTGTCCCTGTGAAGAAAGTACAGAATACCGAGCATAATAGATGTACAGCTTATATAGAAAAACAACCCAGATTCATACTAGGAACTATTATATTCAGCCCTCTGCATTATTTTCAATTCCATGTCTTATAAAGTCATACTTAAATCATGATCAATACTTGTGTATTCAATCTGTTTCTAAAGTTCTGTAATCATGATAATTGTCCTAAGATTTCAACACTAGCCTGTCTTGACATGAACTGACATCGGATGGACATGAAAAATGTAGCTATTTCTGATCAATTCATTTACTTCCTGTATTTGCAACATGAAGACTTCGACTTTTAACGAAGCATTGCAATATTGTCGGTGCAATCATCTGTCCATCGGCAGTAACAGCCGACACTAATACATTAGAGTGAAATACCAGCAGCAATTTCCATACCACCAACAATATTCTGCCTCTGAGCAGCTATAGAAGTGTGACACATCTAAACTTATAGAAGTGTGCCACATCTAAACTTATAGAAGTGTGCCACATCTAAACTTATAGAAGTGTGCCACATCTAAACTTATAGAAGTGTGACACATCTAAACTTATAGAAGTGTGACACATCTAAACTTATAGAAGTGTGACACATCTAAATTTATAGAAGTGTGACACATAGTCACATCCTAACAAAACCTTTCCACATTACTGATGATTACTTTCACCTTGTATAGTTTCCTTTCAGGCTCAAATTCGAATGCAGAAAATGAAAGAGGAGAAGACGTAAATATCCTCCTGTGATATTCATCACATCAATGACCGACTCGAAGCAGAACTCGCTTGGAAGGAAATTATTCCAGATGGTATTTTCCAATTACATGAGCTGTGTTTACAGTCAAGCATTTAATAGCATACTAACCATATCCCTTTTTTCAATTTGTAAAATCAAATTTTGTTGAATAATTTTACTGTGGGTATCTTTCACCTATTATGTAACAACTGTTATGTATGAAAAATAATAATTGGGACAAAGACTGACACCAGGCTGATGGATGTTGTAGTAGATGAACACCAAGGGTGGGAAGTACACTCGAACAGTGGTAGACTATGCAGATATGTGGAATGCTTAGGATTCAAACAGTGTAAAAAGATTACAACTCCAGTCTCCTGTGACATCAGAGTCATGACACACTCTAATGAGTGATTATGGAGTTTGATGTTGCTGCTGGGAATCTTTCACCCATTTGCTACGATGACACACTCTAAGCCCCTCCTTACATTGTACTCCTATCACAGATAGCACCAGCAACCCAGACATACTGAGCATTCCTATCTTGATACCTGTGCATTCCTATCTTGATACCTGAGCACAATCATTTACACAGGAAAATACCATTTAGCTTCGCCTATCATAAACACCTACAGTGCTGGCATCTGGCGGCCATATTGCAGACCTCATCCCACACACCCACCTGGATCGCTGTGACGTTGATCTCGCTCTGATCTCAGTCTGATCTCACCCCGGAGGTCAGGACATGATGTACACACTAATACACTGCATACAGCTTTCATTACATCCTTCACGTATACTTCCCCCAAACAGCAATCAAATTTGTGTATACATTTCCAGTACCTCCTGCTAATGAGTGTTTAGTCCAGCTTGCTCACCAGCATAGGCTTGTATAAATTAATAAGGAAGAGGCTAGGTACTACACAGATACTAAATTTATTGTCAATAACCAGCCTTCAAAGAAATAATTAAAATAATTAAAACAGTAATATATCTATAAAACTGTATTGACCCCACTATTGTGGCAAAGTGCAAGTTTTACCTAGACATGTAACTTTCAAAAGACTAAACAGACATGAGAGCGTTGGTCCAAGGCTGATATGGCAGATATTCCTACCTGCCAAGCCATATCTATTCTGGTCTTTTACGGCTGGGCTAATTAGCACACCTATGAAGCTGAAGCTGCATAATGCATTAATACTTCTTTTGACTCATTAATAAGTTTTTACAGATAGATGAAGGAAACTAAGTGAGTTAGTATACAAGTTGCCAATCAGTACCACACAATGTAGTATATAGTTTGTCAATTCTTTAAACAGAGATAGTTATATCATGTATATAGACAAAATGTATTATATGCAGACGAAGGGGAAATTGCAAAGATTTGAAAACTTAGACAAGACAACAGGCACACACAGATACACAGACACACAGACACACAGACATACATACATATACATATTCACACAGACACAAATACACACAACACACACACACACACATGAATACGTACATGTACAAGATATTAAGATAATGATGTAAATTTTCAAAGCTTTATCTAGAAGAAAAATTAAACTAAAAATATCAATTTTCTCAAGTAAGATAAGATTCTCCCAGATTAAAGACAAACATATTTGAAGAATTCTGAGGTTGTAATATCAGATGTTCCTTCCAGGATTTCAGTGATCTCATCTCAGTTTGCTTATTATGGGAAGAAAAACCTCAATCAGCAGTGATATGTTATAAGATCTATGGCTGATGCAGCCTTGGTACGAGCTGTTAAATCAGCGAGTCTCCGACTGTGAGAACTACACCAACCGTACAAGTGTAATGGAGGAAGGCTGCCAAACAATCAGGTTGACAAATCTCCTACATTACAGACCAATAAATCACCAGCAATTAATATCAATGTTGTAATACACTGCAGTAGTCAATGAGCTCCACTGGTGGAACACAATCAATGATGTCCGACAAAGTAGTCCACCGTCATCCCCTGTGTGTCAGCAATGATGGATAATCTGGGGGCTATGTGTTGTATCATACCTTTGGCTTATACCTGGTGTAACAGCATGGGCATAGTGATACAACAAGACCTGAGTGTAGTACACTGCCTAGAGTGTATTGATGTTAAGTGATCTACACTGCCCAGGGTGTATTGATGTTAAGTGATCGACACTGCCCAGGGTGTATTGATGTTAAGTGATCTACACTGCCCAGAGTGTATTGATGTTCACTGTAGCGCTAATGGCAACAGTTAGCTGGCAGTAGAAAGAACAACATTAGCGGGCTAAGAACAGCAATAGTTCAGAGGGAAATCACACAAGTAAACAGATATAATGGAATAAAGTGGATGGACAACTCACAATCTCAGTCAGGGGTTGATCTGGCAACATAAAATACAAGTCAAAGGAAAACTATGTGCACTTCCTAAAGACAACAGAAGCTGAAGGAATTGTTGGGATACGTAACCCATGTTGAATTCCTATATAGATCGCCCTGCACATAATGTGGCTGAAATGTGAACAGTCCTCATTGTAGCTGTATTTGTCCTCATAATAGCTGTATTTCTGGTATTAAGCCAGTGCAGGATGCCAAAGATAATATCCTAAGTCAATATATCACATATAGTAAATTGTTGGTCAATTCATAACAATCTCAGATTAATGTTAATGTAAAATACTGGTTACTAATTACTAAATGTTTTAATTAACGAGCATGGATCAGTTTGTTAAAAAAATCCTAACATATGGAGGGTAGTATGACCCATTAGCAGTTTCATGTTTGCATTCTGAAATCTTCCACTTCCACATCCAGGATCGATCTGTGTTTGCAGCATGGACACACATCAATTTGGGAGCTTATTAATTCCAAACGCTGTCCGACAGACTGGCTTATTTCTGAGTGGACATCCCTATTTGGCTCATTATATAGACTTGTCTGTAAGCACGCAAATCAAATTTCTGTAATGTTTATGATAATTTTCCTGCAATGCTATATCAAAACACAGCAATCCTGCTTACAAATTGCATCAAAACCCAATCATTGGGCAGAAATACCTCAGACAATTTAGTAATTGAATAACAAGTTTGTTTCAGTTTCTGAGTTGTTCAGACAGCAGTATATTGTCAATATATGGCAGGAGACAATGAGAACCAGGTTCAGGTGATGTTCTGCCCTGGCTGTCTTCACATCACAAAGCTAGGACACAAAGAATACGTGATCATAGACACGGAGAATAAGTGATCATAGTGCAATGAGAAGCTCAGGGGAAAAGTCCAACATATTTTCTATGTGATTATTTTTCTAGCCACAGCCTAATGTTGGTGTGATTTTGCAGACTGATCATCTGATATTTATATGCAACATCCATGGCTTTTAATACTAAATGATCACCATTCAAAGAATGCATTATGAACTATCATTTAAAAATCCAATTAAAATCATGACAAACTTGATTAACCTGTTTCTAGCAGACCAGTCTAACATATTTCAATGGCACAAGAAGCACATCATGATTAATCTCCAAACAGAGGCAATATTTACATTGTAAAACATAAATTCAATAAATGTAAAAACTGGATGACATTAAGAAATCAATACTTTATTTCAGACATCTTCACACAAAATGAGAGGCCTACATAAACAATGAATTAGCATCTCATTTAGAACCATATTTTGTACTTTAATTTGGTTGTCCCTAATGACATGAACACCATTCATTTTCAATTTTTGTATTTTTCTAATAATTCGAACATCTCCAAATTGAATAATTTTCTCCTGTTCGATGTTTTAGGGTAGCTACTGTATGTTGTATAACCAAAGTGCATCTGGTTTGTGCTTGTTGAGAATCGTGAAGTTTAGATCAGGTCATAGTGTGTCCTTAGCACAGTCTGCCTGCCAATGATTTCTTCTGTTCCTCCGAGTGAATATCGCATGCTACATCCCATACAATTCATCCACATGGTCTATGCATCATTTACAACCACAATTCCCTGGGCAAACCCACTTTTGCTTACACATCTGGGCGAGCTGTTCAATGAAATGTAGAATCAATCTGATGTCATTTCATTTTATTTCAAATAAATAAATGCATGGCTCTCATGGACTTGAAATGTTTAGGTGTGAAATATTCATACTGCATGAAGGCAGAATACAGAACTGCCAGATGAAAGCAAATAATACATTTGTAATTTCTATATGGAGAATATATTTGTGTAAAATGGAGTCACAATATTCAAAATAAAAATGGAAAGGTTTAATAATAATAATAATAATGAACATTTCTATGTTGTACCAAATCCATGCTCTAAAAGTTGTTCATAGCCCAATATCTAAATTTATTACCAATTGTATCCTTGGAAATATTAACTTCACACAAGAACCCACTTCAGACAAATTGGTGTTACACTGCGCACCCAAGTGATACAGACAGGTCAAATGACGAGATATGACAATTCCAATAATGAACTGTGACTAATTGGTTGAGACCACTTTAATATAAGGTTTCCAATGATCACCTGATAGTGGTCAGCTGATACTTGTCAACCAGATGTCAACCAGTCCTGCTTCATGACTAGATTGTGATTGTGGAAGACACCTTCAGATGTCCACCTACAGCCATACAGACGTACATAGAGACCTACATATATGGCAATAACATCTCTGAAACCTGACAATTACCTAGGATTTCCACGACAACCAGAGTGAAGCACCACAATCTACATGGCTATCAACGTCCTTTCCCTTCAAGTATTATTCTATAGAAAATGTCTTACACAATCTTCATGGAAGTATTTCACACATGAACATGGATCTGACTTTAACCTATAGAGATGAGCGCCGCAGACACAAATTACATCACTTTTCTACGTCCACATCAACTCTGACATTTGTGATCTTTACAATATTCCCATTGGAATTGGAGGCAAGCAAGGGTATGATGACGTTGAGAATTGCCATAAACCCTCATTCAAATGTAAGAACTAGTCTATTGATATTGTCTGAAAATATATTGGAACCCGAGGTCTATGCCAATCAGAATCCTTACGATGTATTGAGAGATGTCCTGCTGCATATCTTACAATGTATTGAGAGATGTCCTGCTGCATATCTTACAATGTCTTGAGAGATGTCCTGCTGCATATCTTACAATGTATTGAGAGATGTCCTGCTGCATATCTTACAATGTATTGAGAGAAGTCCTGCTGCATATCTTACAATGTATTGAGAGATGTCCTGCTGCATATCTTACAATGTATTGATAGAAGTCCTGGAACAAATTGGGGCAAGTAACCATTAGGGCCATTAGACTTTGCTATCAGAATCTAAAGACATACCATTTGTAACCATTATTCAGTGCTGCAAGTATCACAGAATGTAACATCATGGCAATTGTAACCATTGGACTAGAATTTAATGTAATGTGTTTAGTATGGCTGTACCTGATGTCACAGTTGTGCCATATCTAGATCATTAATGTAAGAAAATGTCAGATTACAACAGATTTGCCATATATACATATGCAATTTAATGCAAACATAGATATGACGTAATTATCAGTCTGTGAAACAGACAATGATTCATTCAAAATTCTATTTGTGAGTCACATTGGGAAGAAGAACTTCATGTTTGCCTGATGTTATTGGAGGATGAGCAACACCTTGAACACTTCATTAGTGTTATGTAATAATAATAATAACAATAATAATGTGATAATTTATATTGCACCAAATCCACGCTAGAAGCACATGCTGATAATGCTACATTATTACCCCAGTAAATGGATCTGTGTACACTCAATTTCCTTCTCGTCCTTCTGGCAGTGATGTTCCATGATTCTGAATCTTGATTGATCTAACATGGAGATAGTTCAAATAACAGATGTGCTAACAATCATGCAATGCTACAATGTTCACTATTTGTGAAATATAAAGCTTTATTGCCTTTAAAATAATTTGGTTTACAACATAAGAACAAATACCGCAAATACTGCATAGACATGCTACACATTGAAGAAGAAAACATTATACAGTGAAATCATGGACACTATCCTTGGTTTGTAACCTAATGCTAATTTATTGATAGGAAAAAGGAAAGAAATAATTCTCTGGAGACAGCTAAGCAGATAACTATTTGCTTTGAAACTAGGAATGTATATTGTGTCAGCATTAAGGTAATTAATATTAGATTCTAATTATCCAAGATAGCATTAGTTTGGTAACATTCTACATACTACCCAATTATTTAAGTATGAAACCTTCTTATGACATGTCAAGGCCATCATTTATTTATGAGTTCTGTGGTGCAGCAGAGAGCTATTGCCCAATGTCACTGTGGGAAAATAGCATCAATTTATGTGCAAGACCCAGTTAATTATTATAAAGAAAAATTAAATCCAGATATCTTTTTCAACCATATCTAGGAATATATCCCAAATCTTGCATTAACTATTGACTGATTACAGATACTATTTAGTACTTGCACTGTATGATCAGTCACAAATGCAGATCCACCAATGGTACATGACATATAAATGCAATATGGTATTTGCTAAATACTAAAATTAATAATAATAATCATTAGAACACAATCAGTTGAATGTTATGGGTTGTCTTCCAACTTATAACACCATGTATCAGAAATTGACTCAAACTCTGATTTCATAAAACACCATGTATCAGAAAGTGACTCAAACTCTGATTTCATAAAACACCATGTATCAGAAAGTGAACACAAAACATCTTTTCGTTGATTTTGTTTGCTGTGTGCTTTGACTGTTTAGGATGTGCACGGTCACCAGCTCTTTACGTTTATTGAAACACGAAACATGTCTCTTGTTTAGTTAAAGAATTTTCATAGTATGTGGATTTCCTCTCCTTGTCCACCAATCTGCAACATTTGTCCTTTCAGACTGAAGATTGTCAGGAAGAGCCCTGGACTGAAACTGGACTGACAGACACTTTGATTGTCTGCTGACCTGGATGTTGCAAGTTCTGTGTCAAGGACTCTCCTGGACAAAACTCCAACCTTAACAATAGACCACATTGCTACAGTAGGAGTTAAAGTTACAGTAGAGTTAAACAGTTACTTACAGGAGAGACCTAGACAGCAAACTGTACACAGAAGACACCAGGACATAGAAACTACCATAGAACAATGATGACATGCACTGACAGTGAGCAAGAGAAGGAGATGATGGTTAGTCGAGCGCCAATGCAGAGACACACCTGTGTTCAAATTACTGATTGGTTCAGAGGTCGTATGACAGCACGGAACCTCTGACACTTCATCTCTGTCATCAGACAGATGGTGCTGAATGTCAATATAAAAGAAGACATATTCATGTTCAGGAGGTATCATTCAGCTTGTGTCTTGCCTATAGTTTGACCACTTTCACAAGTTGTACAAATATATAGTTAAACCAATAGATACGCCAAAGAAAAACATGATTAACACTCTATATCATATCACCTCTAGGGTATTCTTATATTTACTGAGATGGTTCAAATATAATTGGATATCAGAGAGGTCTTATATACTCTAGCATAGTGCTACATCTTCAATACCTAGACATACTTCATTTGATTCTGATGTATCAAAAGTCTTAGAAATAAACTACGAAATCACAGATACATTCCGTAAATGACCAGATTTCAATTAGCTACCCGTGTGTAATACAGATGTGTTTCCTACATCTGTGCCTGTGGGTGTCAGAATGACATACATGCAAGAGTCTGTATTGTAGACAGTTAATCCAACTGGACTACATCTCAAAGGATGTCTATTTCTGGCTAAATAATTAAAATACTCTCCATTAAACTGGCAGAATTCAAATGTCAGCCTAAATTGATCAATACATTGATAGTGCTCTGAGGCCCATCACTTCCAAAATCGTCTAATTAAAATTGACTTCCATCTTTGAGATTGATAGAAATTCAAACAATGATGTCAGAGTGTCTGATCATACTATAGTACAGTGTCCACTCAACCAATTGTAACAAGATAACGCCCTCAGGTCTCTACTGATTGTATTACACAACTGACAAGCCAGTAACTGACCACATCTCATGGTAATTAACCATGTACGCTTACAGTACAAGCTTAATATTTCATTACAAAATATTCATAAATATTCTACATTAGATTGAGGAGTACATCAGTGGAGAATGTATAGATTAATGCAATAGTGGACTTCTAGCATGTATTTGTACACTGTTTAAACTGAATAGTTCATGCACCAATATACTAGTACATGTACTAGTATTCATAAATATTCTACATTAGAGTCGGAGGATTGTGGAAATTGGTGGTGAATGTATAGATTGAAGCATAATGGAGGAGTTTTGTAGAAATGAAAGACAAATAATTACTCACCTACATTCAAACATATATCACAAAGTAACTAACATGGAAATTTTAATGTTGTTGGCTTTTATCTAGTTTCCTCATTGCATATATATGACCAAAATATGATGGTGAACATCAAAAGAACTTTCAAGCCATACAAATAGACCCATTAATTATATCACACTACATTCACATACAAACAGATGTCCATTTCAGATGAGGTCAGTATTTCTGAGGACAATATACAGACATAGCATGGCTCAATAAATGTGGAACTACTCTATATCCTTTTTCATGCAACTCTTTTTGAAATACTGGTACTATACAAATTCCATTATCATGTATTGAAAACGATTTGATATTCAAAAGAAAAAAAGCTGCTATTAAATTAAGAATAATTTTGCCATTAACATAGAAAATAATTGTCCTGCCAATTATAAATTTTTTTATTCCTACAACTTGTTACAGAAACAACTTTCAACAGTGAAAAAGTTGCTGATAAAATAGAAACTGGTGCTTTAAGATGGCCAGGGAATTACAGCTATTGAAAGTTTGTGGCTAGCAGGGCTGGACCCAATCAGTGACACTTCATAATTGGCTTATTGGAACTAGTCTTGCTTCCTGACAGCTTCAAGGCATTGGCCTCATTGAAAGTTGGCCAAGTGAAGAAGGAAGATCTAAAATGATAGTATCAATAGACATGGAGTAACTTCATCAAAAATCTATTCCAGGCCTGCGATATTGATCTTGGAATCGTCTGGGTTTCACTCACAAATGGAACATCAAATGAACATTAATGTTCTAAGGTACTATACTTGTTGCTATTGACAACAAATTGAAATACCTTTCAAATATATGCCAAAGGAGAGAGAAATCTATTTGTGTTCATGAGATGTAGATTTCTTCTTCTCAAATTTTGAATTATACAAACATAAAATTCTGTAGAATTAATAGCCATGTTGGACACAAAACAGCTGGTTATTTTCTGGTTGGATATGTCTGGACAGAGTAAATCTCTATATCAATAAATCAATATGTCCATCCAAATTATGCATGTGGGTAATCCTGGTCAAAGAGCTCAATAAAATGGATGTAGCTGCGGGCAGATCATCACATTTATATCCAATAACACTTTTCAAAGTTTCGTATCATAGTTTTAAGAATGCTAACACTATGGTATATGCAAAAATGCTTTGAGAGTTTCATATCATAGTTTGAAGAATACTAACTGACATAAAACACAATTTCCAACCTACAACCTTAGTAATTTCCTCACATCAAATAATACTATATTTTATTGAAATTTAATATTATGGCTATCAATAACAATGAAAACTGATGTATCCTGAAGAATTTTTCAGAATCAATATTCTGGGACATCACCTACATACCCAGACAATCATCATGCACCAAGGTACCTGGCAATGACTACAGCCACTCCTTAATGCAGAAATACTGTTATTTTAATTAATGACAACAAAGAATGTTTCATCTCCTCCAAGTCTACATCCTGGTCACAATCAGCAGATCAGCTGACCATGGCTGAGTAATATCAACATCAGTGCTCACCGTACATCAATCCCAAATCTAATATAAAATTTCGATTAAGTTATTCTCAGGAGCATTCTGCAAAGATGGTGCTAAAATGCCGTGCCATGTTCTTGACGGTGTCAGAAAGCAAGGTAGGCTTTGATCACAAGGACAAATGGTTAATGTGATCAAGACACAGAGAAGTGGCAGTAGGAGCTATACCACAACCCTTGTCGGAATGTGGGGCATTGCGTTACATGGTGAATATTGATACACCTGAAAGAGGAAGTAAAATTATCTAAACTCTTACAATTCATAAATGGATATACTTAACATTAAATGTCGAGAAGGATTTTTCTACATAGGCTGAATAGATTACATAAGTAAATATATTAGTAGAGGTATAGATTACTTAGCCATAGCTACAGAGGTAAATGCTCCAGAAATAGGTAGATACCATAATTACCCTAATAATTCGAACAGGAAAAATAATTAAATTTGTAGCTTTTCGATTTATTGGAAAAATATGAAAATTTTAAATGATCTGTCTACATATAATTAGGATCAACCAAATGAAAGTACAAAATATGGATGTAAATGAAATGGTAAATAAATTAAGGATTTTAAAAAATAAAAAATATATTTTAAAAATTGTTTTGAAAAAAAATATGATTAATGTTCAAATAATTAGAAAATTATAGGTAACTATTAAACGGTTCGAATTATTAGGGAAATTATGGTATATAGTTTAAAGGGATAGAAATACATGTTATGAAGGTAGGGATACCCATTAGGTTGCAGGGATATATAACAGACATACATGTATGTTACAGAAGGTATATACTACAACGGTAATTGTCACAGAGGCACAATTCAGATGACCTTTAACATGATATTCGCCACAACTGAAGATTTCTTCTACATTGTGTAATGCTTAGTCACAGTGCACTTTCTTGGGTATTTGATATCTGAAGGTTTGCCACACTCTGTATGAGTTCAATGTGAACTACCTACAGTGGATTGACAAAACCCCAGATATAATGAATAGAACCAGTTTGATAACAGCAATTATTGTAGGACGGATTCTGTTGCCTGAATTGCTTTGCTGGACCATCTAATCACCTCTTCAGTACCAGAGGTTTTGGTAGTTATCCCCCCTTATTGAACTCTACAATAGAACCTAATTTCAGACCGTGATTGTGTTAGGTCGACTTTCGACTGGAGACAAAATGGTGTTCAATGCCACAAATCTATTTATGCCAACGTAATTCTGAAACCCATGAAAGGACGAGTGGAGGCAATTTACGGCAATCTGACGGAGTAAGGCAAATGAATAGTTTAGGTATAAAGCAAATTTGCGACAGATATGTCTAGTTGGGTCAGGGCAGCGCTATTGATTCTGGGCAAGCACTTGTAGGTATCACAGATACAGATGAGTTGGCAATCAACATTCATGAAATCAGCAGGAGACGTATCAAGGCAAACAATCCTTGCTTACTAATGTCACAATTGTGTATGCACTAGCTTCTCACAATGATCATCTGCGTCTTGGGAACATCAGCACTGGACAGGCTTCTATCATTATTAGATGTCCCTATACCTCAACGAGTGCTATAGGGGGACCCGTTCATCACTGACCCAGTCTCAAATCTGTATGCAAGCTATTGATGCCACAAGTGTGAGTGAGTGAATTATTGTTTTACGCCACAGCAGGAATCTTTCACCCATACGTGACGATTGTTGCCACAACCACCCAAATGTCAAGCTAATGATAAATTAATAATTAAAAATGCATGAGTTATGCTTCATACTAATTTTGACCAAAATATACCATGACATGCCAGCGATGGAAGTCACTGAGGCAATACTTTGTGTATTGTGCTATGCTTCTCCATATCTCAAATTCCCCAGATTCTGATATTGTTTATCAATTACAAGAGGTGCAGACCAGAATCCTATGAATACATATTCATACCAGTAACCCTCAGAGTTGATAGGTGGTCATTGGTCAAAAATAGATGTTATCTTTACCAACTCATCATGAAGTATTCTGTAGTCGTGGAAACAAAATATGTCAACGTATGTTTCATTGGATGGTACTTGGTGTTCATTGGATGATATGCATTATTTCATCTAATCCAATCTACAAGACTCTCCTGCATTACACAATGGCCAATCCCAAAGGGATACTGTGGACAGATTAGCAGTGACTGGATGGGTTTCTGTGTATTGAATGCCAAGTGAGGTATCAAACTGGGATCCTATTACCTCTCAATCACTTTCTGATCACTGAGCTAACCTTACACCAGGGACCAACAGGTCGAAGGTCAATCAAAGCCAACAGACAGCTATTTCCAGCCAGTTGGCATTAGCAAAATTTAAGTATATTAAATCACATTTATGTAAGGCTGAAAAATATAAATTGAGGAATATTGGGTCCTTTTATCCACTTGTAGTTCACCCCTTTTGAAACCCTGTTACTTTGGACTGTCAATAGGAGTCAAGAGTAATCAGTAATGGCTCCTTGAGAAGCCAAAGTTAGAATTTGACTTCCTCCTCTACTGAGTGTACTCTGTTCCCATGACTCTGTCTTCAGCCAGTTTAGAAGCACCTAGTAATGTAGAAGTCAAGGAGGTAGAGTGCTATGTAAATCACAGGTCCTAGTTCAACTCTGCTGTACAGACTGTGGTCTTTCATATTTGTATTGGCTTGTTAGGGCATAAGAACTTAAAAAAACAATCATGCTATTCTTAATGGAATATTAAAATTCTCTTTAACAGCAAATACATTTCATGCATCATGGAGATATTAACTGCAAGGTAAAAATCTATTACTTGAAAATGAGAACAGGAACTGATAAATTCTTATCAAAATACAGACAGCTGCGGGGTCTGCTTATTAAAGTTGAGTGTCCATTGATTTCATAGAGGCTTGAGAAGCAAGGAGATGGTACGACAAAGTAGAGATCACTTTCCTGTGTGTGAGGTCCATTTGACGGACCAGTAATAATAACTAATCAATGAATATTGGGACATGAAATGTTTGCCAAGATTTAGTGAATAATACATGTACCTCAATTCTATGTGTTTACTAATATGGGTATTTCTTTCCCTGTATTTTACACATTTCCATCGACATAAAAAGGATGCTATGCCTTGCTAATGGAATGGCTATTATATTGAAATCAAGTACAATTGAGTAACGAAAAACACATTAAAACATAAACACTATCCCAGTCATCAGCAGCAGCAGGGATATGGAGTCGTGACGCACGAGGTCAGTTCAAACACATTTCATGGTCAGAATATTGAAGTGTCTCTTGCCTAATCTCTTTCTTTATCACAGCATCAATTTTTTATCTTCCTATTTCATCGAGTTGTGAAGGGTCAACTGAAGAGCTGCTAACTGAATCCATGTCTGTGTGGCACTTAGAGCCAGGAATACTATTCAGAGACATGGTGTGAGAGAGATGTTTTTAGTCCCCCTTCCCCACAAATGTATTTCAGTAATCTGATGATGGTATCCATCAAACCCTAGGTGTGACAGTAAGACTCAATGGCTAAGGCTGAGTATGAGTATGCATATAGGTATTAGAAACCATTTGGCAATGCACTTATTCAATATGATATTCTTATGTCATTAATGATTAAACATCCACATTTTATCTAGATAGATATTTTTATCACCCAATACCATCTTTTCGCATTAGATATCGCTTTCAAATAACAAGTTATATCTACAGCAGTAGATATCATTTGACCCAATTCTTGTTTTATTTGATTGTTTATTTGATTGTTCTACCATTGTGATGTCATGCTGTAGATATTGCTTGAACCAAGAAGTATTTGATTGTTCAACCATTGTGATGTAATTGCTACAATTGTGATGTCGTAGCATTGCTATGATGTCACAGTACAAATGCACAGCAGCCTAAAGATTTGACTTCACAGTAAAATCTTTATGATGTGGCATTTTTCTTCTTTAATGACTTTAACATGATATTTGGTGATAAATAGAATCTCACCCCCGTGTCTTGGAATATTAAATAGTATCAACACTCGTCGATTAAAGTTATGATATATTAGATATTCCAAGACACTTGGGTGAGATTATATATACCATTGCTTATATCAATGTAATCTCCCTTGTATCTAAGTCGAACATACTAGTATTGCAATGATATGTCAACGATGAACGTAGTCGGTATGAACATTTAAATACGTTGCCAAATTTAGTCATCGACGGCTTTCAAATTACTGTTAGGTTAGTGTTAGGATAGGTTTAGTGTCAATATGGCTGTAGATGTTACGCAACCTATTCCAGTGAGCGCATAGAATATTGGGGTTTAGCGCCGCTTTCAAGATTCTTTCACTTATATCACCGCTTATAATAATAAAACCGCTTGGACTGACAAAGGATGATAACTGCATTGCCGCGGTACAGACAACCCATCATATCAATATCGCGTCAGAAAGGTAACATTGATGCCGAACTCCCGGGACGTGATTTGAACGCTCAGAATAGTAACCGATGAGCCAACAATAGATGACTATGAATCACATTCCGTACTCGTTGGCTCATAGCAAGAACTATATATGTACCTTGTTGGACATTTTCCCTACAAAGGATGCACCACTTGACAGTTCCACATCAAGATTGCACCACGTAACAGTTCCACATTATGATCAAGGCTGCACCACTTGCCAGTTCCACATCATACCTAACATTAGCTGGGCGACTAAGCTTTCCAATGCAGTCTCAACTATCATAATGTGTATGTAGGGAATCCATTTAAAGTCGCTTTTAACTGAACTATTAACATCTAGATACACTAGGTGAGTAAAATAGTAATAGCACGATTATTTAATAACCATGAGCTATTACTGGAACAAGTCGCCGTCGGGTACAATGAGGTTGGAGAATGGTCTGGCTAAACTGTCCTGGGCAATCATCAGATGGCGTTAGCCTGATTGACGGCACTGCGACAATAACCATAGCGAACATAGATGTAGTTAATAATATGGTTAGGCAGACGAGGGTAGAAGAAGCTGGCATAAGCAAGATGGAATAGAACAAAAACGTTACCACTGTTGAATGATCACCCCCAACCCCCTGTTTTTACGTGGTTGATGTGGTATCTAGCAATTGAACGCATAATTGATAATTATGACTGATGACCCAAAACATATTAGGGTCATTCACGTCTGATGCTTACCTTACGTTTGCATTAAAGGCACTGTCTAAATGCTAGTATATAAATATAAGTTTGTTGCCTTCTTTAGACTATGGATCCCAATTTGTGCATTATATTTAGAGGTAGTATATATTTTGGCTTGAAGGTTGCCTTCGAACGTGAGTAGTGACAATTTAACCAAACAGTGTGTACATCACTTCAGAGCGGTCGCTTAGCTCACGTCCAAACGTTGGTAGTAAATATTTAACCGACCTGCGCGTGCACGACTTCCGATTAGTCGCTTATAGCCCACAGCTATATTGAGATACATGTATACCGTAATCTGTTTTACAGCGTCCTGTAGACTCTCATCGAAGTAGCGATTGCTAAAGTGGCATAGGTCCTAAACGGGATTATTACATTTTCTGATACACCTAGCCCGGTAAAATATATGCTAAAACATTATAATTTGTCGTTATTAATCTAGAAATATATTATTTCCTTAATTAATTACATATAAATGTATCCTTTGACATTTATATGCATAGTGAGTACAGAGTAGGCCTACCATTCTGACGTTGACATACACGGACATAAGTATTCTGAACGAATTCCCTCCCAATGTCCCAGATTCCTTAATGTTTACAAGAATATTGCAGTCCGCGTGGAAAACTCCCGGGTCAGTCTATATTTAGGACAAACACTGTTGCTATATTTAGTACAGATCACTGTCTTTGGCGAAGCTGCGTCATATTATTAAGGTATGTTTGTGTTCATATTTTTACCAAAGTAATAAATAGTATGCAGAATAAAGACATTAAAATATGTAGTAATTTCATGTAAATATTAATTCGACATTTTAAGAAAAACGTACAGTTATGGATGTCTACCAGCCGAGATATTGCATTGGAGATTTTGTATTGGATTCTGTCTAGGAAATGATAATTATGTACATCCATACATAAATATACTTTAAATGTTTTCGATGACCACCAGGCCATTGTATTGAATACAGTTCGTATGGTCAAATTGATACATGTACATTGATGATGACACTAGCCATGGAGTTTGAATAAGTTAAGAGAACGTACTGTGCATGTGTTACATACGTACTGCTCTGACTTATGCTTTGCCGTCTCTTTTCAATTTCTTGTTCATCCCTAACACTCGTGGACATTGCGAGCTATTTGGAATTAACTGGAGTCCCTAATAGTCTCAGAAAAAGCATTCTGAATTTTGTCTGTATAAAGCAGGAAACACTTATATTAGGATTGATGCCCTGATTTTAGCAATCACAGAATCTCCTAATTTGAACATCCTGTCGAAAAAATCTACATTTTGAATGGTTTTGCTGTGATTTCCCTTCTGTTTCTGTTTTATTCAAGCCATATATATCTTAACAGATCCGCCGATGTGACAACTTGCGTTCCTGGAAAATCCTGGATGCGTATTGATTATGCAATGAGACATTTGTGACTGCGAATGTTGTGATCGTACGTACTTATCTTAGAATCTTTTTTGAAGATTTACACACTAAACCTTTCTGTTATTGCTATCGTTTCTGAAACAATATGCACTCAATGTAAAACTGTTTGCTTAATTATGTTTACTGGAATTTCATCCGTGACGTATTTCCTTATTTTCCGTATTGCACATGCGTATGCGCAGAACAGTAACGATCTGCTCTGCGTTTCGCGGAAGGGTCTTACTGTAGTCCCATCCTAATTCAGGGTTTACGCCATGCTTGTACTATAGCAGGAAGTGAGTCAGACGTAAACATTGATTTACGCCAGGCATGCTTGTACGACCCATTCAGGGAGCGGGTGGTAGCGCAGTGGTATAACGTTGGACTTCGGAGCCAAGGGTTCCAGGTTCAAATCCCGCCCCGGGGGCCCGGCATCAATGTTCGCGGAAGTTACCTTTCTGACGCGATATTGATA
>JAUTBT010015217.1:0-22661 GCA_032361225.1 Lepetodrilus schrolli
CCATAACATTGTGAAGGGGGGGGGGGGGGAGAATGGGGGAATTGTGTGTGATGGCTGAAGAGGAGGAGTCAGAAGAAGAAGGAGAAGAAGAAGACGAAGAAAGAATAGAAATGAAGACAACGAAAAAGTGGTGAATATAAAAGGAGAAGAAGGATGATGAGGAAGAAGAAGTAGTAGAAGAAGGAGCAAATGATGATGAAGACAACGAAACATTGATGAAGATCAAAGGATGGGGATGAGGAAGATGAGGAAGAAGAAGAAGAAGAAGAAGAAGAAGAAAGAAGACGTAGAAGAAGAAGAAGAAGAAGAAGAAGAAGAGGAAGAAGAAGAAGAAGAAGAAAAAGAAGAAATAAACATTAAGAAAACGAAGGCGGTGAATATCGAAGGAGAAGGAGGAAGAAGAAGAAGAAGAAGCAAATGATGAAGATCAAAGGATGAGGAAGTAGAAGAAGAAGAAGAAGAGGCAGAAAGAAGAGAACACAATACATAACGTGATTTGACTTAAATAAAAAATGAATGCTAATGAAGTCTCCTCTCATGCCTGTTTAGTGGTTTTGATAACATTTATATAAAAAAAAAACAAGAAAAAAACACACACACTCACACGCGCACGCACTTTCTTGGTTGTAAAAATATATGTAATCCCAGTCACGGTACATGCAAGGCCCATAACATTGTGAAGGAACTCATTGTGGAGATTGTGATACATATGCTCCGACGACTTTCCGATTCAATAATACAAAATCAGTAGATGTAACCAAACAAATAAAAGCCAGAAAAATGTTCTATCAACAGATTATGTAAAAAAGATGAAACTTAATGAAGTGTTCAAAGTTTTCTCGTTAAGAGAATGTACATGATGAGAACATAGTATTCTCCTTTCCGTCTTGCCTTGCTTTGTGTTTATCTCCAGGTTTAAACATCTCCTATTTGCTACTAAGTTTTCTTTATCATTCAGATTTGCATACTTCACAACTTTTTCTAAATCGGCTGTAAAGGAGGCAGCAGTTGGAGCTGCAACTGTTTGAGAGACGGGTCCATATTATTTGAACCCACAGTAATCCACAAACTCCCCCGAGCAAACAATATGCTGGTCTATTGTCAGTCTCGTTGTTTGGGGAACATTATGAGATGTGGGAACAGCAAATCCTTCGTTTAGACAAGATAAACTTAAGATGAAACCGTCTCCGAACGTTATCCCATAGGCTACGACTTTCACATTATTTAGAACCACGCAACAGGTGTAGTTGATGATATCATATGGCTGGATATAGATCAACTGAGATCTGCAGCAATGATCTGATAGATCACAAATATTTGTAGTCACCTCACGATACAGTGAACAAGCACTCAATGAACATATTATTAATAATAGTATTGTCAATTCGGGTTAGAAAAATATGTGCGATACTTTAATCCGATTATCGATAACCGGCGATTATCAAATCCCGTCCGATTCTGCTACCTGAACGGTCAGTGATTTATTAATATTATAAACATCTCAGATCGAATCTACCTTAACTAATACTAATAATAGTATGTTCTCAGCACTGGTAGCCCATCCCATCACCATGCGTATTACCCAGCATCCGCCGTGGCTCATCAGCTGTACGGTAAAACAGTGTATGTGTGGGTTGCTGTGACTTGCCGCTAGCAGTCGTTGAAAAGAGTCTAGACCTGATTGCAAGCTTCTCAGTAACGTCAATGAACCCTTAAGGGGAGGTAGTCTCAAAGGTTGGAAGTAATTCTCTTAGCATTACGGGCAGCGATTTATATTTCAGTAATGTTTCGCTTCCTACCACAAATCATTCGGTTCGACCGAACGACATCTGCAGATATTATGTGCTCGGACGTAAGTTGACGGTTTCCATTATGGTGGAAATAGGCGAGAGGCGTTACGTAAATGGGCGAAGCGAAGATGTTTCGAAATATCCTATCAACTTCCGAGATGTTGCGAAGTTGTTACGATTGACCAGTAGTGCTAAGATATTATGGAAAGTTAAGTTTGAAATTGCATAACCACATGCTCTGGACAGGTGCAATAAAGGTTTGTTACGCGACTACAGCTGCTATAGAAATCGGTTGCAAAGATGGTGTGATCGCCATAAAGTGTCAAGATAATCTTTGAACAGTTCAAAGGTCACTAACGGGGTTATTACATATTGTCATACTGCTATTTCCCCCCGATCAATATGTTGTTTCCCCCCGATATCTTTACTACTAATTTATGAATATAATCCCTCCCATAAGGCATTTAATTTTAATAAAACAAAAACAAAACAGAACAACATAGAACAACGGTTTGAATACGGAGCATGTTAATAAAACCAGGCTTAATTTCACGCACACACACACACACACACACACACACACACACACACACACGGTATGCTATATCAT
Organism: Lepetodrilus schrolli; assembly: GCA_032361225.1. Classification (NCBI taxonomy): domain Eukaryota; kingdom Metazoa; phylum Mollusca; class Gastropoda; order Lepetellida; family Lepetodrilidae; genus Lepetodrilus; species Lepetodrilus schrolli. Next base: position 2,401 of record JAUTBT010015217.1, read on the forward strand.
CTACTCAATTATGTATGCTGTATAGCACTTCGTGTACTGCTATACATATACAGTATATACTTAAAGCTGACTGCAATGAGATAATGTGCAGTTCACCTATATATTGTGTCTGCTATATTATATATATAATCAAGGCTACGTGTTCGGTTTCTATAAAGCATGTCTACATGTTAGGTTCATAGCCGAAGGTGAAATATCTGTCATTATTCGGTGTAAACCATGCGACAAGTGTCTTGCTATAACATACATATAAAACTTATAACGTGAACGAGTACATATTTCACTAATTTTACTATTCTTGCTTCCTGGCTCTTTCTAACAAAATATGTACATTAATAATGCCTCATTGCTCGAACTCGTTTTCATAGAGATGCATTATTACGCTGGTCAATGGATCAGTTTGCATTCATTTCCCTTCTCTACTCCATTAGGGAGTGTACCAGCCAGGGTGTTATGTTTCAGTCACTTGAGTGTTGACGTTCGCACTGTCATTTCATCTTACCGGGTACCCAACATTTATTGTTGGATAAACAGAGACATTTTCGAACTATGTGACATCATATGTTTCAGTTTCTCGCGTGGGGCAGGTACAAATCCTAAATACTATCAGGTTTTTATCGGTCGAACTGAAACCCGTCACCCATCAACGGACTAGCTGCGCCCGATCATGCATAGCAACAAACATGAGCGGTCTCCGTGTAATGCAAGGGACCATGTCCCACATCCGGCCGACATCACAGACCATCAGAATGTTTCGAGCCAACAGAATATATTTTGTGTAATCTGTCTTTTTTTTTGTTTCAAAGGAAGTTGTACGTAACGATCGGGTCTACGAGGGTGAAGGAATGTCGAACGCTGAATGTTCCCAGGGTATGAGAGAGCCGCGTCCTGTGAGAATGCTTGGCCTGTCCTATAACCCTGCTAGAAACAGTTCTGTTATTAATTAGGAACTGCTTCAAGCGGGTGGTAAGCCCGTAGCAAGGAAACCAACGATGGGTAGACTAAACGATGGGATACGACTTATAAATATATGTAACACTATCACCATAGATTGACATCGATTCAATCCATATAGCTAACTAGTCTGTTGGTAGTGGTCAACTGCAGTGTAATATACTAGTATCAATTGTGTACATCTCACCATCCAACCTTGCTATATCTCGATGCTAAATTATCCTTGTATTTAATGTATTCATGTTACCCTAGTCTGTGTCACACCTTGTTTTCCCCTAAATAATGCCTAAACATTACAGCCTAGATCAGATAAGCAAGTCTAGATTACTGGGGAAGAAGTCAGAGCCTCATTTCATATAAATATAATACCAATCAATATAATTTATATTTAAACTATTTACTTTCACCCTCTGAGACTATGAATAGTCTAATTTACTCCTGTACCATCATGTGTGGAGAAAGTGAATAAACAACTGTGAAGTGAATATCTGTGTGCTTTACACGTATATCACGCAGATCGTGATAATAATAATTCATGAATATTGTAAATTCATCTGCGACTCCATCTGGTTTGTTTATCATTCTTGAGTGGTGAGGTGTTCTCGGATCACACACAATCTTGTCAGTATGTAATCCTAAGAAATTCCCCGCTAGCGATATCCATCGCCTGTGTCCCAACTAACGCTGGAGCAACAGCTAGTCGAGGCTGTAAATCCGCTCACACGAGACGGGACACATACGTGTACAGTGTTTATGTATCTTAATATAACACTAAAAATTCGTGCTGGTTTATTTCACGATAAATGCAAATTATGTGTTTCAATGTGTCATATTTATGACATATTTCAAATGCTTTGTTCCGAGCGATAGAGCAGAGTTGTGCAGTTACAGATAGACGTGGCCGACGTGTCTTCGAGGCTTGCCTCTTCTGCTATTTGAAGGTTGATTGTTATCGGGTTTATCCCACCTGCGTAAAAACACTGCTTTGATGTGAGACTGTTGCTGTTGGCTCAGTCGATACACGTAATTCCTGTCGATTTTCTCATTCGGTCTCATGACGATTGAGATTCTTCCCCTTCTCAGTCGCGTGTCCTTGAGTTTGCTCGAGTTGTCTCCCTTTGACCGTCTCTTTCCCCCAAGCTTATAGAAATTTTATTCGAGAAGGAAATTTACACTATCGTCCCACTCGGTATAACGTTATGTACGTTTTCACAATCCTGTTTATTGACAAAGTACTTCAAATGTGTCTCGTTGCTGATAATCCATATATCTGGGGCAATTTTTGACCATTTAATTCGACTTTATATTTCTTTGTCCTGGTTATGCTGAGAATTTAATGTGATGACGTTGTCATTCGGAGAGGGTGGCAACATAATCCATGTAGTTTTTTTCTGACCTACAAGGACGTCATATACACCTACGCAAAGACAGTAACTTCAAACTCAAGTCAGAGTTTAAATCCTGCAGCACTTCAAACGAACATGTATTTTCGTGCCTGTACGTTAATCATACTCAAGACGAATACGTCTGTGTGTAGCACGTTAAAGACACCGTAATTCACGGACACATACCTCGTTCATCTCCGTTAAAGTCCGTAGGATAGATGGAAACAATACATTTTCTATGAACAGGTGTATACTGTATATGCTTGAGCATAAGACTGAATGGTATTTATCCGTGTCTTGTTAATTTACTTGTAGCACCAAATTCCATCTTAGATTAGAACAAGTCGTGTTAACTAACCATTGCACATTCTTGCAGCCATTAGCGATAATGACCTATCCGTATACTTGATAAGTAATGTTCTCATCAGTACCACCACGATCACCAACTTCATCCACTTCCAATCCTCCTCAAACCCAGTTCCACTTTGGAAAGAGATAGATATAATGCAAGGTATGATACCAAATGGACTACTTCTTGCCTTTCAACACGGAGAGTTTTAATTTACAACTTCCTTCTGAATTTCAATTGTGACTTTTACCCATGGACATCACCCACTTGAACTTAAGCTGATGCATTTCGATCTGAAGATCTGCTATATACTGTAGTGCTGTACGGCTTTTACTTTAACTGCATCTACCATTTAGTTCCATGTTGAATGTGGATCATTGTCTCATTGAACGGACTGCACATACCCCTCTACGGTTTGGTTTCAAAGAATAACATCTTGGATTGGAAGACATTGTATTACTACAGGTATCAGAAAGCAATGATACCAGTCTAGGTAACTAACTGTATTCACGACGAACTGCTCCCTAGACAGGTATAGTGCCAAGCGCCTGTGAGCAGCCTAGCCCGAACTCGGAGCTATATAAATAGATTATATTATAATTATTATTATTATCATCATCATTATTATTATTATTATTATAAAGTATACTTAAGAATTCTAACAGTACTTATGTAATTTTCATGTTCATACTTGAACATGATCTGCTCATACTTGAACATGATACTCAACAAGTAACTGTTGAAACTTCAGAGAGAAACGTCATTGTGATTTACATCTAGACATGTTCTTGCAATAGAAACGCATACCAAATAATATTATCGCCTTAATGCGAAGACGAGTCGTCTTGAGGAATATTTCGATTTAAGTATCTAGAATGAACGGTATGTTGTGTTGTGTTGTGACAATATTGACATATTGTTCCGAAGAAGTTCAGACTGTAGGTTTATCGTATTATTTGCATATTTACACGATGTCTCTCCTAGCCATTGTGACGTATAATTCAAAGTCACTCACTTTCATACCAGTTATATGTAGAATTAACGTCCCTTGGAGGTTATGGTAAATGATCCTAACATTAAAGCAGAGATGCACAGAGCAGTTGCACAACGTTTAATTCAGTTAACTGGTATGAAATCATGAACACTTGTACATCATTCTTGACGTTAACCTTTCAAACGTGCCAAAATACGCGCACTGGCTAACCTTCCGACCCAAATTAAGCAAAGTTATTTTCCTCTTATTAAGTAATGGTACGAAATGTGATCTCTCGCTATTGAAAATGTATTATAAAAGTACACGACGCCGGTGAGAGTGAAGACTAAGAGGCTACCCCTGGCCCTTGTTAGACGCAGGGAACTTCGCCATAGTGATACTCAGAACAGCAAACAATGCACAGTCGTGATATGTCAAGAATCACGCAATACCCAACACAAATCTCAGCGGCGCGTTAGGAACACATTCCGTTTCTACCAGGAATAAATCACGACTATTACCTGTTCTCTCGTTATCGCTTGGCCGTTTTGCCCGAGAAGAAAAACCACACAAAACGTTTTCGGAAACAGTGTCACGACTGTTAACAATTCTCTCCTTATCGCTAGATCGTTTTACTTTGAAAACAAATGTTTCGGAAACAGTGTCGATTTCCGGTTGGGATTAACGAGAGTACAGAGAAGGCCGAAATGAAACAACTGACCATTAGCTGGACAGGCTATAAGTGATGTGGTCAGTATCTAGTGAACAGTACACTGTACGTTTCAGTCCTTCGTCGATCAGTTTTCGTGGCAATAAACATATTTAAAAGATAAAATGTGTTTGGAAATATTGCGAAAATCCAGTAATAGTACCACTACTATTATTAGTGTTATTATAATGACGATGATTGTTATGATGATGATGATATACTCATACTATTTCCATCTATTCCTACTGATGATGATGATGAGGATGAGGATGATGAATACGATCATCAAAATGTTATAATATTGGTTGTGATTCACATGTCACATTCCTATGAGATGAGGAAACGCTCTCTAGTTTTTTGACAGTGTCACAAATTGCTTAGAGTATGACTCGACGATGATCGCATAATACTGGATTCCTCAGTTACATAAAGGTACCTGCAGTACTCTGGTCGCTCTTGGCGAGTAAAAAGGTTTGCTATGAATAAATCTCCTTATTGTTGTACAAGATGATACTTAATGCATTAGGGAACAAGAGGCAATTTCAATGGTATGCCATTTATAAGAGAAATTTCAATGGTATATTATGTCATAAGCGATCTATAACATGATATAATGTCATAAGCGTTCTATACAACTACGATTGAATGTCCTAAGCGTTTGTCGGTACTCGTTAAGCAATAGGACACCATCGGTGGCCGTGACCATGAGCACTACAACGAGGCGAGTCCGTAAAGTTTTATGATTTAAATGAAATTAACAATTAATCCCATACACGTTGTCCAGGAAGCGTCATTCCGGGTTTCCCTTCATCTGGCATCCGTGTCCAACTTGGCGGCGAATGAAGCCTCCAATAAATGAAACGTGACGATCAACGACAATGCTGGACAGATGTTGGCAATCAGCAAAGACACGCTACTTGGACAGTAAAGGAATTCTACACAAGGGGGTTGATTGCGTCACGGGACATGTATGAATAGCCCCCTGTTCGTAGATACTCATGGACAAGGTCCAGCGATACTAAATACAACATAGTTGTATATCATTGACCAATGCAACATTGCATAATTTATACGAGAATAACCTATTCACAGCTATGATGGATTACATTGCAGATTGGATGTTTTCAATTTCAGGACAATATATTGTTTTTGATTGAAATCGCATCGGTTGAATTTCTTTTGATGCCATTGGGGCGCGACAATTTGAAGGAGAAACACGCAGCATCTTCAGGTTATCTTCAGTTTAAGGTGATTTAACTTCAATGAACCTTGTGCTTGTCTTCAACTGGGACGCCTAATTGCTAATACAATGGAAGATGTCCTAAATGTCTCTCTGTCTTTCTGTATTTCTCTCCATGTCTTTCTGTTTCTGTTTCTCAATGCCTCTCTGAGTGTCTGTCTGTCTGTCTGTCTTTCTGTCTCTCCCTCTCTCTCTCTCTCTTCTCTTCTCTCTCTCTTCTCTCTATCTATCTCCTCTCAATCTATATTAATTTCTCCCCTACTCTCTCTCCCTCCATCTGCTCTATTAAATGATATGCATATACTTAGACAAATAGGTTCAAGGTAACCAATCGATTGATGACTATAATACAGTACATGCGTATGCGTATGAAAACATGATATCAATAGTGTGTTTGTTTTTAATACGAGGAAGCTTTACAATAAATCATAAAAGTGCAAAGAAAGCTGGACTAGATTTCACAATATCATAGGGACATATTCATATAGCAGCAGCAAACGGCGACACATTCTTTGCCTTCACACATTAATATTGCCTGTACTGAAATACTTGCTCATTGATGTCCACCAAATTGAGATAACTTTACGAATAGGATCAACTAACGTATAATTGAATTCACACTATGGTCATACATGTACATGTACATATTTCTATAAAATTGACCTACGAGAATATACGTATTAATATTATACCATATGGATTGTGTTCCAATTTACTTCACCGGACCTTATTTTATATTAATTAGTCAACCAAATTATCAAATTGTTTAAAGGATCCTTTTGCTTTGATATATGATGCGTCTGTAACCAGATTTTACTCGGCTTAAATAATGTATGCAAACAACCACAGACAGCGCGTATAGAAAGAAAGAAAAGCATCTTAGTAGGTTACAGGAGTCACGTTTGGGAGCAGCTGCGAGTTGATGGGACGCTCCGATCTGCATAAATAATGTATTTTTAAAAAAAGCTCCGTTCCAGTGCAAATCCTTTTGATGATCAGAGTACTGGCAGCGCCATTCAATGACTATATACATTAAGGGGTAGATTAGGGTGTCTCGTCACAAACGCACAGCCAGTCCATTCACAAATTTAAAAGTTCGTTGTTCCAAGTTGTTCCAGCATTTCAGTGGCCACTTCAAAACTTGTTGGAGTTTCATTGGTCAAGACGAGTTTCAAGTTGGATCTATGCAGTGATGAATGGATGGGGGCATCTTAAGGCATCAAATTTGATATCCTCATTGATGACATTTCTAAAAGGGTTTTGAAGTCTCTACTGATTTCGTGTAGACGTGGTTACGAGTTGTCAAAAAGTGGGTTGAATTGATGCGTTTGGTGGTGTGGTGATAAGGAGGTGGTCTCGCGCTAACAACGGGTGTGGTGTGGCGGGGGGTGAGGATGGTAAGCGGTGGGGTGGGGTGGGGGGTGGGGGTGGGGTGGAGTGTGGCGTGTTTAAAGAGGAAATAGGCTAAAGATGGGTAAGGGAGACCTAAATAATTGCTCTCGAAATCTAGCGGGTCAGTGGGTCGGTGCTATTGGGTGTGATTGTAGCTTTGTGGCTCAGACGAGGGTCTTATACAACGCTGTCCCTGCTTTCTTGCCCAGGGCTCTGGTTTGTTCATCCTGATAACTAGACAGGTTTTACCTTTCAGAGTGGAGCATTCCTCAACACGAGGCACAATGGCTGAATAGATGCAAACACGTGCCGACGCAGAGCCTTGTTAACGCCGAGTTCCTACCCAAGCCCACTATCAATGCCCCGGGCCACACGTAATCTTACAAACCTCTCATCGTTCAACTCCAGTTTCAAATAAAACGTCTACCTGTAGAATGGATGGGATAGAATTTGTGTCCTCCCCCACCCCCTCCCCTGTCTGCACCCCCACCCTCCCCTCCCGCGACACCTACACCGGTTCGGTCAATGTCCCCGGCATTTTATACAGCTGTTACAGCGTTACCGTAATAACACACCGCCGTGGTTGTATTCAACTTTTACATCCAAAACGCCGCTTTCAAATTCTAAAGGGGTGGCCCATGGCGCTTCTACAAGTGCCCTCATACGCGAACAGGTCAACGCAGGGGCGATATCTTGACAAAAAAAATCCATTATTCTGCCTACTCGTCGCTTCCAATGCACCCGTACGCGATGCTTGATACCTGTACGAACCGTTGACAAATCATGTAATTATTTTCTTGTGGGACAGCTGTATGCAAATTATGTCTCGATATCTTTCAGTGGAGTGAAGGCACGGGCCGTTCTCGTGCGTGACGCACGCGTGCCGATGCCCTCTGTCCTACCCCCCCCCCCTTCCTTTACCTCCCACCCCAACTTAGTTACTGTCACACAAGGGTGTATGGACATTCATACTATGTCGCCTGGCCGACTGTGGTTCAGCTGGAGCTATCTACCATCTAACCATCAGTTTACACCTCTTGAGTACCGCTTCACTACGCAAACAAAAATTATAGTACCTGTATGTGAAAATTTGTCGATTTATTTCCTTTTAGAACTCGTCAGACTACTAAAGAAAAAACCGATGTTACTAGTAGCAGTGAGATACTTTTCGTGAATTAAATTACTTTAGGTTAATAGATGTATGTATATTTAATACAATAATGTCTAGATACCTGTGCTAGGGCCTTGATATTGCCTATGTTGGCATTACTTGTTGAAAATCCTATACTAATAATGTATTGTCTCCTAATACGGGCCTCCGCTGATCCTCTCGTCGACATGGGATGTCCGTATAACAACCCGAACCATTCTGAATGCGTATAAACGATCAACTTCAACAAAAGGTTTGAAAGAATATTTCAAATGCATCAAGTCGTATTGTTTAACAAGCTTTTTTTTCACTTGAGCCATATCAAGATGACAAGAGATTCCGTAAGTTAGAGCGCGTGGCTCGTGCTGTTATTTAACCAAGTCGCGTGCCGACGCAAGGCAAAGACGCGAGGTCACGCGACCGACTTAGCAACTATTAGAGTCTGAATTTTACAGCATTCCGCCAGTCGGATACATCCAGCATCCAGACAAACGCACATTACTACCCCGCACTTTAAACCTTTGAGCTCTTTATATTTTAACGGTTCATATCTTGAAAAGGTCTGAATTTGTATGAAGTCAGCCTGATCCATTAACGAAGGGCGTAGTTATATGTATACCGTACCCCTTCAAGCCCTCGAGCGTTACTACGTTTTTACCTTTCAGGTACTGTTACCTGAGCACGTGGCTACAGGGAGACAGGTGGCCCGTTCTCGTGCTAAGGACCATCTGGTCAATTGGGGTAGGAGTGGGAGGAGAACTGTTCAATATACGTAGTAAATAGAAAGGGACTAGTAAGAGCACCCTGCCGAACTCCCTCCTTCGTAAAACGGTAAACCTCATCACCTGTTTCCTCGATAACAATAGATCGATATCCGCTGTCTTTAACACACTGTGATGATTACTTTTTATTGTATACGAATATTATTCCACGTATGAATGGAGCCATTTTATTCAAAATTATAGAAATGAAAATACAATTGATGCAGCTATCCGCCTCTTGGCTGTGCATGGGAATTCAAGCGAATCTAACTTGACATACTGCAGCTGTTTCCTATTGTCACGTATCTGCACGCCTATTTTAACCACTGGAATATGCGAACACGTAGGACTGTATAGAAATGGGATGGGACCCAAGTACAAGGAGATTGTCTAGGCAAAATAATAATAACGACATTTATGAACCTACATTCATTAATGTTTTCACTTAGGGGTTCAAGCGAGGTCAAGCGGATGCTCAACAAGCACGAATTCCTATATTCTGACAAAAGGACAAGAGCATATATCTATAGATTGGAAATGTTCAATTTAGTAATTCAATTTCCGTGAATTAAGGTTCCAATATTAAATACCTTCAATCGCTTTTTTACTGTATTGTTTGCAATATTATACTTTATGTCACGATGAAATAGCAGTGTATTACTGAATTGGTCAATATCTTAAAATCTCGAAAATGTGTTATACTATTTGATTGTTTATTCCTGTAAGTAATGCAACACTTGGTTATTACACTATTTAACGGGTTTCCCTTACTGAATGCAACCAGGCCCGAATTCGCGAAAGAGAAATCCCAGAACTCGGTTGAGATTTTTAATTCAGTTTGTAAATTGACTCAGCTGAGAAACTCGAGAAACGCAAATTGTTGCGTTTTCTCAAAGTTGAGTAGAACAGTTATAGTAACTTGAGTGTTATTCGAGTAATCGGGTACATACCGAGTATATGCCTAATGAGTAATGTAGCAGTGAATCTGCATTATTCTTGTATTAAAGGCATATTAGTTTCGTATAATTAGGCTTGTAAAAACCCGCATGCCCCGGAAATCACGATGGCAATGAATTTATCTAAAATCGTAATAGATCTACATACTCATAAGGAAGCGAATTTGCGAATATTCATGTAGAATGTCTTTCTAACGTACGAGTCGAGGGCGGCCTCCATGACGTCACAGTGATCATGAGGTCACAACTTTTATCTACGGCCAAACCGGGATATAGACTTTTTCCAGGACATCTCTCGACCAATGAAATCGCTAGAATCGTCGCATATTTTGGATAATTAATTTTACTGTTGTACCACCATGTGTGGAGAAAGAGAATAAGCAAATGTGAAATGTGAAAATGAGAAAGACAAGTGTGAACAGAACTAATCGCATTGACACATAATTAATAGGCATTGCTCTATGGCATAAGCAAATCGGTACGTGGATACTATTATATAAATAATATGTTTAGCATGATCCATATTTCTAAAGAAGAAAACACAGCAGTCGATGGTTACTCTGGTACAAAGATGACGCAGTATGGTATATATTGCCCATCCTTTGCGATGAACTCTCTGCAGGAAAGGTCTATTAAAAAACATACCACATATTTAATAGCAGATCAAAATGAACTAGATGGACTGGGTAGCCCTTGGAAGCAAGAGGAAGTTCATAGCATGAAATAAACGACATATGGCTAGACATCACTAATTCATACCATAGGAGAAAAACGTTTGATCAAAAGGTTTCTGAAATTATCTTTGAAATTAGCTTTGGTTTGATACACAAGACACTTGTAAACACTATCTGCATATATTGTTGAAGAAATTAATTTATCAACTGCGTCCAGAATTCATCGTGATGACCAGAGGTCAGAAGATGACCTGACAGTGGTTTAGGGGTCATCGCCGGAGTGACCTGACCATTGGGTTAACTTAGCGTAGGGACAATACAGGTATTCATCAGTTAGCTGCAAAGGTACAAGTCGGATCATCAAATATGACAAGTCCCTTTGTTCGGGAGAGGATTTCCGGACTAAATCTGTTAAAAGCAAATTAACCCATTCTTTTTGAGCAAATATGAAAAACGGCGAAAGAGCAAATTGGAGTTAATATCTTGATCCGCTAAAGAACACGAGAAGTCTGTGGTTCGTGCCTGATTCTGGAACTTTCTCATTCGAGGCCGGCGTTCCATCGCCTCCTCACACCCCCGGATCCTCTCTATGTACACCTCCCATCTGCCGCTGGGGGTCGCGGAGGAGGAGGAGGAGGAGGGGGGTGGGTCACGGATTCCGGCAGATGGCACGTGCAGTGCGGACAATCACAACACACCCGTGACAATGGACATTTTGATATAAAACATCAACTTTTGCGAAACTAATGATTTACAGCTGTTGATATTGGAGAACATGATGTAGTTCATTAAACAAAATGGGTTTTTTTGAAGAACAACGGAGTTTATTTCAGCTGTAACAGCACGACTATGTCCCGAGTTTCAACTCTGACTTATCGCTTGTCCTTGCACACCTTCTGAAGTCACGTGATGCATATCATTAGAATATGCAAATGTTCTCAAAGGGCAGGAAATAGCGATGCCTCTCGGTTTCGTATTTACATATTCCGATATAAATCAGAGAGTGCATCACTATAGAATATTCAGTAGAATGAATTTCCCTAATAATAGAAATATATCATACACATCCAGCTTTCAGCAACATCTTGCGTATAGGTGAACAGTTCTCCAAAGCAACTTTTACCAACAATTCAGCACCATTGTGTTTATCACTGCATTTATATATGACGTGATGAAGTTTATTTGGTACGGAATTATGATAGATCGAACAAATGCACTTTTTTACCTATCGTGAATTAGAGAATCCGATATCAATTAAAAATACCAATTTAGATTTTGGATTTATCTTATCAAAACATACATGCGAAATCTAACTGAATATGCATTCGTTAATGTCGAAAATTCATCGTGAATAATATCTGTAATCAAAATATGAATATCAATACTGTAAAAGACATATTGTGCGCGGAGTTAATGATCATGCTATGTCTATGGGCTTGAGTTCTCAATGTTTTCGATGACGTTAATTCAGAAGTGAACAGATATAGAACTGCGTTTTATGATACCGGTGTTCACCATTTGTCTTGAAGATCAAAAAGAAAGCTTGTTGTCCCGAGATTACCAAACCTTTTGAGAACGATTTCTTGCTCAAGCTCAAATTTTATATGGGGACTTGTGCCCCAAAACTTTGAGTTGAGCATGAAATCGTACTCAAAAGAGCTACGTAATCTCGGGGCCAGATCACACATCACGCAGACTTGTAAACGGATTTAGAACACCATTATAAACGGTTTGACCGTGGGCAGTGTACGAATATACAGATACATTAGCTACCGCTTCCTAATATACCATTTCCGCAAAATTAACCCTCTTCATGCTGGATTAGACACAGACTCTGCTCTTTAGGGCATCTCCGATTGCCTACAGCTGTGAGAAGGTTAAGAATGAATTATTTGCTGTCATATCCGGTCATAATATATTTTCTCATCCATTCACTAAAAGTCTCTAAATCGTATTTGTATGGTTTTTTTCGCGTTTGTAAAATTTGCGATTTTGTAAAGTTCATTACTTCATTATTGATGGATGTTACTATTGAACACATGCATTTATTTTCATTTGAATAGAATAGTTATGAGACAATGCAGTTTACTGGTTAATACAACTCATGTCTTTTGTGTAAGAGTTAACGTACAATAGTTTGTTAATAGTCTCACTTGTGGAGGAGCATATGTTCGCCGCTCCTCCGAGAACCCCTTCGCGAAGACAGGCTTCAGTCGACGCCAATAATAATGTATGAATTATTTGTAATTATTGAAAGGATGTGAATTTACAGAGTAGTCGGGGTATGGCTATATTAGTCACTAGTGGATGGATGGTCTTTCGCGTTCTGTTATTAATAAATTACCTACACAAACACAGATGTCAGGCATGCGCCATGAGACTCCATCATCACGAACGATAACAGTTGTGCATCGTACATGCCTGTGTATACGAGAGTAATCGACGATGCGAAGAGGTGAACTTATTTGAATACTTCATTAGAATGTCCCCTCACAGGAAGACTTCACAAAGACTGACGACGTCGTTGCAACCATCTGTCGGTATTTTGGACGAGTGACTTTACTCGCGTGCCACATTGATGAAACCACGCATGTGTTGAAATGCAACTCCACTCGCCATCATCTTTCATCCCACCTAGTATACAGATCTCGCGTATTCTCGCGTTATCCCGGTTAGCTCAACCCCTGTCGTCCCCCCCATAATGAAATATACAGGGGTTTAATGCGAAATGAACAATAGCAAAGGAAACATATAACAATGGGCAGACCTTTAGAAAGGTGAATTAACATGATATCTGCACCGCTTGGATTGTTTCATTTTGCACCTGTCCCTGTCTAGCGGTACATTCCTTTGTAGTCTAGGCAGCTGTATGAAAATGGAGGGCTCCAATTTGGGACATGAATGACAATAGCACGAGTCGCGTGCCGAAGCATCTGGGGGGTCAGTGCCCCACATCAAATATATCCTCCACCCCTGGGGGTTAAAACCAGCATCTATAGAATGGCTCTATACACGCCTGTCGGTCTTTTTAACTTGTCTAGGAAATATCTGCAATTTAGCCATGAATTGTAAAGTTTCGTATTTCCATTTAGGGAAACTCGTTTGTTTCGCATTTGTGTTGATATACAGCCTTTCACACTTCTTCGACCAATCGGGTTTGTTCACTTGAGTCACGTGATTTTTGGCTCGTGCTGCTTTTCAAGTTAACTGGTTTTTTTGTGTTTTTTTTTTTATCAAGTACATTGTAGACCTTTGGGTTGTGGTGCAGTCAGATCCCAATACGGTTTGTAATGATATAGCCAGATACGTCAACTATTACCTAACAAGAGTGGTTTCTTTTATCAAGCATTGCATTGCTAGTCATGTATGTCGCGATAAATAGCTCTTTCTACTACATGCACCCCGTTTTACAGTGAATATGTATGTACTTTAATTAACGATTTTCTTCTTCCTTCTTGTATGTACCTGCTTTATCACATTGCAATCCTCGAGTATTCATGTAAAGAATAGTTACTTTCACATTATTCTGTAGATATGCAGGACCAAAGCGAGTATATACAAAGAGTTAACAGGGAAATGTTGATACGATACATAGCCAGGAAAACCCCTGGTCGTACGTTTAATTAACATTTGAACCGGGTTAAACGATATACAAGTGTGGTTTGAAAACATTTAGGTATTTCTTGGGCATCTTGTACGAATATTCACGTGGGCTTTGATCGTGGGCATAATTATAGGATTAGAGAAAACCCACACACACGATCATCAAACACAAACAAACCAAAACAATAAAATAACATAAAATTACAAGGCAGATATGGAATTTAAAGTTTTCAGGGCAAAATTGTAATACACTAAAGAAATCAAATATGATTAAAGTATAGGATTTATATAAAGAAACCATGTTAACTGAAATCTGGTAGCTAGGTACCTTTATGTTATGATGTAGTACTTGAATACAATTATGCAATATATATCGTAAATAATTAAGCAATAACAAATTAACCTTTTGAAAACATTAAAAGGGGGAGAACAGTTTGGGTCTATTAAGCACGTTAATATTTTACATGAGGTGAAGAGATCGGCGTCATCGCTTTATAAATTCAAGTATCCTTTTAAGATGTCAGTAAACTTTAACATTTAAATAAAGCATCATTATCATTGGAAGGCAGATGTCGTGACATTCTTTATTCTAAAATGGTTCTTTAATTCAAACTTTAACCTCCCTAAACCCCGTTTTGTAGACCCTGTTTTCTAAAAGACAATGTTTCATCACGAATTACGTTTAAAGTTAGATGTTCTACACGTCACTGAACAAATTCCTCTCTTAACGTTAATAATAGATCATAAGCACCTTCAGTGTTTGAAGAAGAGTTAAGACTGACGCGTATATAATAGACAGACAGACGTTTTTTTTTTATTAGCGTGATATATGAAAAGCCGGGGAAAAAACCCTCTGCGCTAACCTCTATGCTTAGAACTTCACCTTTCCAATCTGCTCCGAATGCATTATTGACGACGAGAATGGAATTGTTTATGCCACTTAAACAACTAGGTGGCGAAATGTCAATTATCTTACTTTAATCAGCTAATTTATTAATAAAAATGGTTTATTTTCCTATTCGTATTTTTTTTAAATGTTTTGTTAATAAACGGTGACATCTAAGTGACCTCTCTGTGAATATTTGATGAACGTGTCAAGTACTGTTCTGATTATGAATATATGATCTAGCAAATATTGTAGTTGAATGTGTTCAAAATTAATGACTGCTTCCATACATGCTGTTAAAATATACGCTTATATAATATGTATGTGTATACTACTCTCTCTATCTCTATTTCTATCTCTCTATCTCTCTTTCTCTCTCTCTCTCTATATATATATATGTATCTCTTTCTCTCTCTCTCTCTCTCTCTCTTTATTTCTCTCTCTCTGTTTCTCTCTTTCTCTTTCTCTCTCTGTCTCTCTCTTTCTCTATCTCTCTCTCTCTCTCTCTAGTTCTCTATCTCTCTGTTTCTCTCTGTTTCTCTCTGTTTCTCTCTCTCTGTTTCTGTTTCTCTCTGTTTCTCTCTCTTTCTCTTTCTCTATCTCTCTCTTTCTCTCTCTTTCTCTCTCTCTCTATCTCTCTTTCTCTCTCTTTCTCATCTCTTTTTCTCTCTCTTTCTCTTTCTCTCTCTCTTTCTCTCTCTTTCTCTCTCTATCTCTCTCTATCTCTCTCTCTTTCTCTCTCTCCCTATCTCTCCCCTCTCTCTCTCTCTCTTTATGTTCTTAGGGTATTTACTGTTCTCTCTTTCTCTCTCGTTCTCTCGTTCTCTCTTTCTCTCTCTCTATCTCTCTTTCTCTCTCTTTCTCTCTCTCTCAATCTCTTTATCTCTCTTTCTCTCTCTATATATCTCTCTTTCTCTCTCTCTATCTCTATCTCTTTCTCTCTCTCTTCCTATCTCTCCCTATCTCTCTCTCTCTATCTCTCTCTCTCTCTATCTCTCTCTCTCTATCTCTCTCTATATATATTCTTAGGGTATTTACTGTTCTCAAATAAAATGTTAATTAACACCTGACAGAATAATACCCTGGCACGACAGCTGACATGAAACCCTTGATGAGATTTTCCGCTGGACTGTTTCTGCCATATATTAATAATTTCCTTTTCTTCTTATCCCGAGGTTCTTCGAAGCAGTGGTAGCGGAAACAATGCTATATTTCCATCACCCACCTGCCTCGCGCCCGCAGATGCCTATGGATAGCAATCAAACTTCACTTCCTCTATTCACAGTTTTGTGGAAGCTATAGGGGAACATGTGCGCGAATTCGCAGAGCAGCAGATGCGCACATACCCGAATATTAGCCCGGGTCTAGGGTCACCAGATCTATTGAATTACAGAGGAGTAGTACCGGAATTACAATGTACGAGAGCCCACCCTACAAGGACATACCGTTACTAGAACCATTGTTGTGGACCGTAACTTGTCGTGCTGCGTCGAGCGCGTGCCGCTAG
Source organism: Lepetodrilus schrolli (assembly GCA_032361225.1). Lineage (NCBI taxonomy): Eukaryota > Metazoa > Mollusca > Gastropoda > Lepetellida > Lepetodrilidae > Lepetodrilus > Lepetodrilus schrolli. The sequence goes on from JAUTBT010015217.1 coordinate 18,940, forward strand.
TGGCCAGAACGCGTGCCGCTACTCACGTCACCTGCCGTTTGTTTACGTTTTGAAATAACGCTACAGGATGCAAAGCCTTTACTATCGATGGAACCCATATTAAAGGATCCATTTAGAGCTAGGATCGTGTTCAGGATACCACCTGGCCTCGATGAGTATCTCGGAACACTTATAATGCGAAGTAAATAATACCAAAACTCTGTTTGTGCCCGTAACTTGATGAAGGTTTATTCTAAATTAAAAGCCATCTCATTTCAAAGAAATCACAAACAAGCATCGATTTCTTCTGCTAAGCAGATGCTGGTATCCACGATGCATGTCGGGTTGAAAGGCAATCATACACCTGCCTATTAATATGCAAATAATTATAATTACTATAACCAGACTTGAATAAAATATCTGTTTATAATAATAAGTGCGTAAAATATAACAACTTAAGTATCTGTTTATCTATCTTAGTATATACAGCGAATAAGTGAAATTGTATACAATTTTGATTGTTTGATTTTGCAATGGTATCTAAAATGGAAAGAAATGGTATTTTGAAAATATGCATTATCCATTATGCCAGAAGTGCGTAAAATATAACAACTTAAGTATCTGGCATATTGACCTTTCGACTAACTATTTCACACCACCGGGTACGTAATATTATTGAAGCTAGAGTGGAATTAGAAAGTGACTTACGGGGTGCCAAGCAGGCTATACATGAAGCGTGTACGTCGTTTGTGACGTCATCGCCAAATTCTGTATGGTTCATAGAAGATATAGAATGACATCGGAAATGTTAGCAGATCGTATGATTGAAAAAGGAAGAAATAACTACTCTCGTAAAGTCGATATTAATGTGGCTTTGCATTCTATACCTGCTGATAATTAATCTACAAGAATAGAGATTAGGCATTTGAAAACAAAATTTAACGTTTTAATAAAAACGATATAATGTAACTTTAACAAACTTTACGATGTAGCTAATCGATATTTCATTATCAACGGTTCACGCTAAAATCATGCTCATTAAGCAATGTGTAAGGCATTTATCGTAACAAGATATTTAATTACATATTAAGGAGAAAACAATTAAGCGTATTTAAATTCAGTTATTAAAGAAAAGTGGCATTTAAAAATAATTCCCGCAATGGTCACTAGTGAAGAGCATGTCACACAATGGTTGTTTTCGGAGGGGAACGGTTCTATGCTCTAGGACCCATAAAACTGAGTACTCCACCACTATGGGAGCACTTCATCTAACTAGAAATTAATTATATAAATTTCACGAAATTTCAAATGCAGATGCCAATTATACACTTAGCATATAATGCTGTCATTGTGCATCTGGCAGCTGAATTAACCTTCGTGGACAGTTAGCGTAGTGAGCCAAACATGAGTTAATAACATACTTTTGTTTGTGAAATGTTTTGCACTCAAATATTTTGTGTAACTCCAGAAAACTATTTTCGAAAGTATAATTATATGTCACCGTTAATATGACTTTTGTGTAGTTTCAATGCAGTTGACATCTTCAACTTAAAAAAGAAATGACGTTGTTTTGTTTGCATTTTACGGCATTGTTTCGTGATAATATCATTAATAAGAAGTTTATTTTGCACGAAAACAAGTGTCACTCGTGAAGTAGGCGGGGGTGACTTACAGCGTTGTGTATTTCAAGTTTTGTTAACAACAAGTAGTTTATAGTTGGGTGGGAGTGACAGATCATAGCATCTAGCATAGTACTACAGCTATATATAATGAAATCCGAAAATGTAATGTCGTATTTGCAGGCACAAACATACATTTTCACGCACACGCTTACACACACACACACACACACACACACACACACACACACACACTACACACAGACACCACACACACACACACACACACACACACACACACTTACATACACATACACAGACATACACACACTCTCTTCTCCCTTCCCCCTCTCTCTCTCTCTCTCTCTCTCTCCCTCTCGCTCCCTGTCTCTCCCTCTCTCTCCTGTCTCCCCCTATCTCTCCCTCTCTCTCCTGTCTCCCCCCTCTCTCTCTCTCTCTCTCTCTCTCTGGTTCGTCTATTTGCATCTTACATGTTAGCTGTGACCGGTTCTGAATACTTGGACTCTTTTTTACCTTAAGACAGGCGCGGCACTTTTCTTCACATGCTGCAGGCATTGAATCGTGACATGACAAGACCTCGAGAGAATGCTCGACAGAAATGTGTGAGACATCAAATAGTTTAACTTAGTCTGTGTCGCAGGATCTCATTCTCACCCAACTAGTCCCACGTATGAGGTCCGCTATGAACTGTTTAACCACATCTATATTTCTTGGAAATAAACGGTTTAACGTCGCAGTTGATCCTTTTCATATGTCAGATATAATATAAATTATTATTTTTGGTTTTGTTTTGATTTTAATTGTGGTTTATAGCCGCTTACAAGATTATTTCACTTATATCACGGTTTGTCTGCTTAGGGCAGAAGGATACCCGCAACATTCGTAACGGTGAATCTTGCAGTAAACATGCGAGCAACGGCTGGTACTAACAGCCCAAGGATGATAACTACATTGCCACTTTACAGACAGAGGATCCTATCAATATCACGTCAGAAAGGTAGATACTAGTAAATGGGTATGATATGCAAACGATTTGCGTTCAACCTCTGAGTACCGTTATAGCGTTAGACGTGACTTTAATCCTCTCCATGCTGAAGACAACCGGAGATGTTCGAAATTGCTGTGGCTGTAATTAATATATCAGGCAGAGAGTTGTTTTCAGAAGCAATCCTTGCTTTTTTCATTAGAAACCATCATTTATGTATACATTTAATTTCCGTAAAACTATAATTAATTTCCTTAGGAATAGAGCCCTATTGGCAATAAGCTTTTTATATATCGACAAATACAAGCCTTGATTATGACATTGTGTAGTCGATATACATTAAGGATTGCATGTGTACATGTATTTCACATGTACATTTACAGTGCGTACATGTACGTTCTCGATGTAAGGTGAAACAATTACCACGTATTTCTACTTATCTCCCGCATCTATGGAATCGTACCACACAATCTACGTTACCTGAGTCGCAATGTTACCATCCCAAACATACTGTAACATCTTGATAGTCCTGTTACCTACATTAGCACCATCCCACAAGGAATTTCGGTTCAAATTTTGAGCGTCAAATTTACAAAACGTATGGCTTTATTGCAGTCCCAAAGGCAATGAATCGAATCACAATGCTTCACGAACTTTTAGCTATTCATGTTACTAAAGGCATTCAGAGCTTAACGGATAAAGAAGGAAACTGAGAGTTATATAGATTGCAGAGTCGAATGTGAGATTCTCATCACTGAGCTATCACGTAACTCACAAGCATCAGCTTCCTGTACGGGAACGCTCAAGCCAAGCGGAGTGCGATGAGACGATTAGTCTTCACCTATTGTGCATTCATGAATTTCATGATTACGTCTTGCGATCGTGAGGATGTTTGTACATGTACATTATAATGTTTATGTGTATATGTTGTGTACATTGTGTATGTACATATATGTTTGCCATGTTTCTCTCTATCTGTATGTGTATGTGTTTTTTTGTTTTTTTTTGTAATTGGGGTTTAAAGTCGCTTTCAAGATTCTGTCACTTATATCACGACTTGTCAGTTTAGGGCAGGAGGAAACCTGCAACATCCGTAGCGCTGAATGTTGCAGTAAACC
>JAUTBT010015228.1:0-22660 GCA_032361225.1 Lepetodrilus schrolli
ATCCTATCAATATCGCGTTAGAAATGTAACTTTCGCGAACATTGATGCCGGGGCCTCTTGGGGGGTGGGGGGTTTGAACCTGGAACCTTTGGCTCCAAAGTCCAATGTTCTACCACTGTGCTACCACCCGCCCCCAGGTGTTATTAGAAGTGAACACATGAGTCTTATGTAATCTTGTAGAGGTCGAGTTTCATTATATCTTGATCTGTCCATCATATACAGGACTTAGAAAACAATACATTCCTAATAAGTATATAACTTGGTCCTCTCTACACATGCTTGCTATACTAATGTCAACACAAAACTTGTGTTTACAAGTATTTATTCACAAAGCCTTACAATTAAGCCGCCAACTATTATCCACCAATGGAAATAATTATCTATATACTGTGTTATATTATATGTACCCTACCTGCCACCTGTAATTGTAATTAATATATACATACATGTATGTATGTATGTATGTATGTGTGTGTGTGTGTGTGTGTGTGTGTGTGTGTGTGTGTGTGTGTGTGTGTGTATGTATGTATGTATGTGTATCTGTACATGGGCCAGTAGCCTACATTACAGTAATAAAGTATTGAAAATTGATTGAATAAATAAAATTACCATTATTATGTTCTCAATGATGATAGAACTTAGTCATTAAGCCAAGTATTTATTAATTTAATATTAAATAAATTCCAACATCATAAAATTTAAACTTTGTTTATAGTTCAGTTCACATTATATTTAAATACTCTAACATTGTAATAATTACAAACCATTTGTAACTGGAGATGTTGTCTAGATGAACTCGTACAATGTATATTAAACAAATTTGACAGCGCATCATAAGATCGAAAAATGTACTTGCTAAACCTGCAAGAAAAAGGAGAAAATTATTCAAATATTAAAATTTACTGTTACATAACCATAGTTACAAAATCAAGAGTGTCTACTATTATTCACATGTTTAATATATCACAATAATATGTATTCAATAGATTTATACTACTCATTTGTATATAAGGATAGAGTAACATAATCATTGTACTTGGAAAACCTTTGCTACTCATTTTTAGAGTGATACAATAACAAAATTATTATGTACTCTGTAAATCTATACTATTAATTTTTAGTTAGGAATACAATAACATGTTGTATTTCAACAATGTTCACATTAAAATTTGAGTAATATATCGGAACATTTAGAGGTCAGTGTACACAAACTTTCCTCTAGGATGAAAAAGGTCTATTATTATTATTAAAGTGACTCAAATACCAAATTCATACTATATAAACCTAAAGAACTGATGATCCTATACCACGTACAGTGATTGATATGTTATCGATAAATCAGTTAATTTTCCTGGCAGTCAGCTGGTTAGCTGTTGGGTATGGCCTTCTCCCAGCCATTGTCTGACACTGACCAGTCACTGCGTACTCCTCTAACCACGTGACCAACATATACACCGTTTTGTAAACAAACATTGTCCACCATCGGCTGTTAAAGGGTTTTATTTCGATGAGTTTGCGTGATTTTTCATTCCTGATAGCTCTGAGTCTTACAAATATAATTACATATTACATATAAGCAATAATAATAATGAGCATAGGTAAAATCACTTATGTGTACGTGTCATTTTAATGTTACTGTATTATTATTAAAAGACAGTTAATATAATTCTGCGTCAATTTGTAAACTCAACGTACGTGATGTTGAGTTTTTGATGAGGAACCTCCTCAACCGACCCCGGATGGATAATTCATGTGTAAAGAACTTGACTGGGGCATTCCTGCAACAACAACCATGTAAATATTTACACATAGTTATATTATTATATAATAGCATCACTTTGAAATGACTGCATAAGCATTATGTCAAGAAAATGAAAAAATATTGAGGTTTCGATTTTCACCTCAAGTTGATTTTTACTATATGTGTTTGAAAATTATGGTCCTGCCTTAATGACCAAGGCAAAAAAGTTATCATCATTGTACATTTGGACATGTGTCGCATCTCTCAGTACAAGTCTAACAAAACACTTGTACACATGCCAGCATCTAACAGCACATTTGGACACATTCCTCTACATGGGTCCAACAATACATTTGTACACATCCAACATCCAACTACATCAATCTATCAACACATTTGTAAACAAACCAGTGTCTCATAACATACCACTCCATACCATACCACATATTACCAGTCAAACAATGCTCTTGTATACATACCTCAATACCAGTCTAACATCACAAGTGTACACATACCGGTATCTAACAACACACTTGTACACATACCAGTATCTAACAACACACTTCTACACATACCAATATCTAAAAACACACTTGTACACATACCAGTATCTAACAACACACTTGTACACATACCAGTATCTAACAACACACTTGTACACACACCAGTATCTAACAACACACTTGTACACATACCAGTATCTAACACACTTGTACACATACCAGTATCTAACACCACACTTGTACACATCCTACCAAACCAGTCTGACAGCACATTTGCACACATTTTGACACAAAAGTCTCACTTGTACACATACCACAATACTAGTCAACAACACTCTTGTAAACATATCTCAATACGAACATTATTGTATACATTTTATGACAAAAGTCCCACTTGTACACATACCAGTGTCTAACAATACTCCTGTATCCATCCCTCCATACTAATTTTTGTGCGTTTCTATTTAATTTGGGTTTATGCCACTTTCAATTTGGTCATAAAGGATGTCTCTGACAGAGAGGATTAGGGTTTAGGATTTAGGATTCATCAGGGACGAGGTCTAACCTATGCCAATCATCGGGGTCAAAGTTGGGGTCATCTTCGTCCTCCGTATCTGACTGCCATCCCAGATCAATCCTCTCACATACTGGGATCTGCTCGAAATCCATTGCTGGAATAAACAGGTAAGGGATTATTCTGTAAACTACGAAAGTGTTTAACCCTCCTTGTTGGGAGAAACCAGAACTGCCCTTTGATAAAAACCTAGGATCTTTTCAGCAGAGACAGGGTTACGGTGATGAACATACATGTATTGTTGATTTGCTGTAGGCAAAAAACCATGGTGAAGTGGCAATCTGGGGTTACTGTTTACGGGAAAATCTCAGTGATATAACAGTGATATGGCTAAGTCCGGAGGAAAACCTGCAATAAATGGTTGTTAGGACTAGATGCATATTTAATATTATGGCAGCCCAAGACAGATACAGACAAACCAGACATGATGACAGTTGATGTACAGTATGATAATATTGAATGACAAAGATATCGGATTTAAACTCTGAACGTTTGACTTTTTCTTCTGATGGATCAAAACCACTGTACTTTTTTTGGTATACTGTTTTTTCCCCATTATTTAAAAAAAAAAATTAATTAAATATTGTTTTCATAGCTACACATGCTCTATCTATATCTTTGTGACAAGTATACATGTGTGTGGTGTGTGCATATAATTTATACAACAGTCCAGTACATTTCTAGGTGAGACATATTGCCATGTCACAACTGAATGCATACCTAAGTAGCCTGCTACTGGAGTGAGTGAGTGAGTGAGTGAATTTTTGTTTTACGTCACAGCGGGAATCTTTCACCCATACGTGACGATCCTGCTACTGGAACATCAAAACATACTAATGAAACTAATTTGGTCCAAAGCCACAAGTCAGATCTTTTGGTTACGTCTATTTGTTCACGATATTTCCAATATCGCAATACAGTAATTACAAGTTTTGATGCTGTTTTTGTGTGTATTTTTTCTCTATTTTCTAAAGTACAGTATATCACTCTTTTGTTCATTTATACCTATACATAGTGTTCGAATTTAAGGGGGTCCTGGGAGGTAATTTGAGAATCTGCAGTATTAAAGGTATCTGTGTGACCTGAAAATTACAGATTAGCCTATGGAAAAGGACCCCCTTATTAATTTATTAATTTCTAATACTGCATATATATTAACCAACAATAAAAGAGAAGACTTTGGAGCAATATATATCCTCACAATACCACATGGTAAAGGACTACAAAATCAATGTACTAATATACAATGTTCCACTAGCCTTCAGGATACACGTTAAGCATCGACTCCATCACTTGTGTCAATATCCAGGCCCCATTCTCCAATGAAAACCAACATATGTAACTCTGTGTACCCTACACTGTACATAGAACATGCATCGTTCTAAAGACTGAGTGAATGAATGAATTAGTGCTTTACGTCGCAGCAGGATTATTTCACCGATACGTGACCACATATAATGAGTGACTGAAGGTGTAAATGCTGCATCATTCACCACAGATCATCATTCATCACAGATCATCATTCACCACATATCATCATTCACCACAGATCACAATTCACCACAGATCACCATTCACCACATCATCATTCACCACAGATCACCATTCACCACAGATCCACCACAGATCACCATTCACCACAGATCACCATTCACCACAGATCACCATTCACCACAGATCAGGTTCATAAAACAGACTGCAACACCATACAGACAGCACACATGTTGAAGATTCTATGTTTAATGAAGCTGATTAATGGCGAATGATGCAGAATTTACATTTTCAGTCAGTCACTCTTTAATGTAGAATGGTGCAGATTCCATGTAGAGTGTAGTCATATGAATGTTTTACCATTTCTGATATTTATCTTTGCATATACAGGGCCGTGTAGAAATCTTTGGTGGTGGCCATGTTTGATTTCATCTCAAATTATGACTTTTATAGGGTCAAATTTTGATGCAGCTTCTGGATTCATAAACAGCAGCCATATGTGCATAATAAAATGCCAAGAAACTTCCCAGACCGGGCGTGTACGGTCAACCGATCAACATGGCTTTGAGCTCCTACAGAAACTGGCTCGGGGACTATAGATACCATTCATTGACCATACCTATTTACAGACATGCATTAAATGCAATAATATTCATTTTTCCATACGATCCATAATTAATAAAGCCACATGATAATTCAATAATTCCATGTGTATAATAAAATGCCAAGAAACTTAACCGACCGGGCGTGTATGGAAACCATGGATTTGATAATTCAACATCCCACGTCAGTATACAAAATACATTAACTCATATCATAAAACATAGTGTGTATACGGAAGCACTAGTATATTATTTCTTAATATATCTACAGTATACCCACAGATGTAGAATCATCCAACATCATCACATCATAAGTTATTACCAGTCCTACTGTATAAGGTATGAGACACGGAAGCACGTCTCAAGCTTGTTTAGTATTCTTTGACATATCTACAGTATACCAACACACACCTAGAATAAACCAACAGTATCACATCATATTAAGCTACTACATTAATCTTGGTTTAATAGATGATTCAAGGATTCTATCAGTACACAATTAACATACAAATAGCAAGGGTTCTGTACTGTAACATGATTAGCATATATACTCAAGACAAGCCATGAAATGTGACAAGTAATTGTCTATTAGAATAATGTGCCTGCACTTATATATCCATAGTAAATATGCCCTAAAGGGAATATATCCAGGTGAAGGGCAAAGGTCAGAGGTTAAAGCAGTGAACTTGGAGTATTTACACAGAGCATTAAAGGACAAGTTGTTGACAAAAAGCTTCAATAAGTCCTTTGTTTCTTTCCCCTTTAAAGTAATGGACAAGACAGTAATTACTTGTCAAGTAATGATATATTTATAAGAAGAGGACACAAACAGGCTAATAAATTATTATTATTATTATTATACATGTGTTATATCGTTTTGCTTCTTCTGTTTGTGTGTATGTGTGTAAATATTACTCAGTTTTACGAAGAAATCTTAGAATCTTAGAACTGCTATGCTTTCATGTGGAAGTTGCTATATGAATTTAGTAAACGGGATGTACCTTCATTTGTATTATTTACCTTCATTTGTAATATTTACCTTCATTTGTATTATTTACCTTCATTTGTATTATTTATGTGAACTGCAATACTGTATCACCTAGTACTTATCATTAACATGTTGAAAAGTGCAGGAAAATATGTAAAACCGTACTGCATCCATTCATGATAAATCACACAATTTATGATAATCACACACAATATTTTAAATAGATATACAATCAATAATACCATTTTTATTATGTGAAAACAACATTAATTACTTTATAAATATATACTTACCTATTTATTTCTTCCACAGATCACAAAAATGTATGTAGGGTAACAAATACATTCATATTTGTCTGGACGCATGTAATAAATTTTAACCGAGATGTCTGTTCAAAGACTTTAATGCATCAAGAAGACAGACAATCCTATGTGTAATGTATTAATAGCCTGTGATGTACATATTTGTGTCAGAACAGTCTGCAGGCATTGCCTCTTCACTGTCACATCCGACTGCCCTGGCCACATTTTATACATGATAGTCACAGTTAGATACCATTGCTTTTCTGAAGGGAGTGTGACACTGCAGATATGTGTTCTCCTGCAGTAGTGTGACACCATACATGTTTTTATGACTGTGGTATGACACTATGCATAACAACTGGTTTTACGGCTGTAATGTGACACTGTATACAACACTGATTTTACTGCTGTAGTGTGACACCATACATGTTTTTATGACTGTTGTGTGACACTGCATAACAATTGGTTTTACGGTTGTAATGTGACACTGTATACAACACTGGTTTTACTGCTGTAGTGTGACACCATAGATAACTTTGGTTTTATTGCAGTAGTGTGACACTGTAGATTTTATAGCAGTAGTGTGACTGTAGATCACATTGGTTTTATGGCAGTAGTGTGACTATAGAATGATGATGTAGATCACATTGGTTTTATGGCAGTAGTGTGACTGTAGAATGATGCTGTAGATCACATTGGTTTTATGGTAGTGCTGTGGCACCGTAGAAAACATTGGTTTTATGGCAGTAGTGTGACACCATAAACATTGGTTTTATGGCAGTAGTGTGACATCATAGACGATATTGGTTTTTCGAAGGTAGTATGACATAATTAATAACATTGAACTTTTAGTTGTAGTGTGACACTGTAGATAACATTTTAAATGTCTATGTCTAATTCTGCTTGAGCTGGAATAATTTGTAATTATTTCACACTAGTATTTGACCATTCTAATTTACATGGTCAGGTTCGTCTTGCTGAGTTGTGTACACTGGTGTGAGTCAAACTTCCCTTCTTGACTGTTTACTGACAGAAAGTTGAGACACCTAATTGAATCACACCCACTACTCCCGTCTCCTATTTGTGGAGGTCGTTACACATACAATCCTAAATGGCAATAACCCTTCCAAAACAAAGACAATAAATACATTTTTTTTTAAAAATAATAATAAAATAAATAAATAAAATTTTAAAATAACATAATAATAAAATGTACAAAATAAAAAAATTTAAAAATTAATACAAAACAAAACAAAACAAAACAAAACAACAAAAAAAATCAAAACAAAAAAAAATCAACAAAAATAAATAAATAAAATAAAATAAAATAAAATAAAATAAAATAAAATAAAATTTAAAATAAAATTAAATTTAAAATAAAATAAAATAAAATAAAATAAAAATAAAATTTAAAATAAAATAAAATTTAAAATAAAATTTAAAATAAAATTTAAAATAAAATAAAATAAATGACAAAGTACAGCCTTAGTAAATTCAGAGTATTACAGCAATATTTTAATATGTTACAGCAAGATGTTATACCCCTGAGCCAAGGCTGATACTGATGAGAGCTACAAACAGACAGAATACATCAACACAGAAGATACCATGAACTCGGATATTTGGATTTGTGGTCAACCACACGATTATTGTACACTATTATTGTTTCAATCCCATATGCATACTCCAATAGAGCTATTACACATATTAATTACCAGGAAAGTTGAGGTTTCCTAACACGGTCAGCAATTAAATTTAAAGGCTGTGTCCACATAAAATGTTTTCTTTATAACTTTGGCAGGCATAGATCTATAAATTTAGAAAAAGAAAAAAACAATCTATTTATATACTTTCAGAATCTATTTTGAGAGAAACAGCGAAAATATATGCAAAATAACATGTCATAAAGTGTTAACGTTTAAGCTGACATGAGATGAGTGTGTAATATTTCAAAACGTTTTAACAACGGAAAGCATTAAATTAAACTTCACTTTCAATATATGCAACTTTACAATATCACTTGTGAGAAGACAACAATAATTATTAAATATTTCGAAATATATGTGAAAACGTCAAGAGAAATCAAAATTTCCAAAATACATGTACAATTTCTTCCTACGAGAGGCCCCGAATAGGTTTAAATTATTGTCGGTCACAACCATTGCTCGACATTCTACAAGATTTGCAAACCAACAATTAATTCAATTAACATGTCACAGGGCATTATGTTAATTACATAATCAAGGATGTATGAAATTTAATTGAATGTCTCCTTTGCAATGTAAGCATAACTGTATAATAACCAGATTCATCAACATAATAATTATTATGTATGATTCGATAATCATGCAAACATACCTGTTTGTATTATGGCATTATTGTAATTGTAATCATGGTATTGACTTAACCACTATTAACATTCTCATGAAATTACAAAGAATTGCACAATCACTTTTTAATACTCTTATGAAATAATAAAAGCTGTACTGCGCAACCAGGAAAGATAAAGAACACATCTATTTAACAATTTATATGATATAATAAATATATTAATTACTACATATTAACTACTTCCATTTGCATAAATTCTGTCAGAAATAGTGGAAAATAATAAATATTCCAACTCTACAGAAAATTAATTAAAAAAATCAAAAAAATCATGAAGTATTAAAAAATCTATATTTAAAAAAAAACAACAACCAATAATTAAAAATGATTTAAAGACAAATTAAAATAGCTATGTATACATGAGATAAGAGTTACCCGATTTAAAAAATGACAACCTTTGCAAAGTTCATATTATAATTACAAAACAGAAGAAAAAACTAAGAACAATTTCTCTAGATATTATATAATAATTTTTGAAGTACATACCCCATAAGAGATGCTTCTTCATTTTGTCGACTACAACTCCTGCTGGGTCCAAAGAACTGGGCATGTTTCCACGGTTAAGGAAAAATACCAATAGCAACCATGGTTATCCCATCACCATTCCACTCAAAACTTTCCAAAATATGTTACGTAGCAATTAAGCAATGTGTGCTGCTCCATCCTTGAAGTATTTGAACACAGTCCATTTTGAAACAAAAACACTGTCACTTTTTAACCTAAACACAGTCAATTTTTAACCTAAACAGTCACTGTTGGACCTAAACAGTTAATTTTGAACCTAAACACAGTAAATCTTGAACATAAACACGTTCAATTTTGAAACATAACGTTCACTTTTGAACCTAAACACAATTAATGAAAATCAAAAGCCAATTTTAAACATAAACATTCACTTTTACAGTCACCTTCTTAAAAATATACCGTCAGTTTTTAGAAAAATCACCTTCACACATCACAGAAAGTGTCAGAGATTGTTTCAACATGTATGGCACCATGCAAGGATACTCCAATCGAACTGCACACACAAATCCACCCGCGTCTCAAATTATTGCATATTTTTTTACACCACAATAAAAGTTTGCTGCACGTCTCAGAATCTAGTACACTTTAATAGTTTTATATGTATCGTCACTCCTACATATACCAGTACAGTATACAATGTAGGGCTAAAATCAGGGCCACATGTTATAGCTAAATGCTCCACCTGTTTCTTGCGTCCACACAAACCTGTAGACAATGAAAACTGCAATATGTATATATATATATATACTAGTATATGACGATAAACACTCCACTTGTAAGATGCTGGAATAAGACAGAATATAGACGTATAAACTATAAAGTGTCACTGTCGACGGCGTATCACATTGTTTCTGGACTGTCAACTGTCGCAATTAAATGGAAGCTAGCACTTCATTTTCATTAAGATGGAAATCTAGTTATGAGAAGCTTGAACTCAGTACAGGGTTCAACGGTGCATTCAAATTTTAACATTCGGCTGCATTAACTGGGATATTCTGTACAAGATTAACCACCATAAATTATTAGATATTGTCTTCTGTGTGGTATTAATAAATCTTTCAAGAAGCCTTAATATCAATATGCTAATTAATTAAGCAAAATATAATAGTATATGTGAATTAAAAATAATATTTTTTTTTTATATCAAACCGACTTCCAAATTCTATGCATATACTGTCAAATGATATGGAAACACTGTTGTCTTAATACAATCACGTATCCTAGGTGGGAAATAGACACATTAACCATCCTCAAGATGGCAAATTGACGCACTAAAACATCAACACAGGATTATCCACAAGACATCCATCAACTGGCACTGACGTTACACAAATCCATACGAAAACCATCACGTTGGGAAACTCTCCATAAACTTTAAAATTGAAAAAAATCTACAAACATTACAACAACAAAAACCACTCGGCGACGTTAACACCTCTTTGGATATCCACCGCAACAACGTAAAGTAAAATCTATTTTTGGTGTCGGTTTTCAAAGCTACGCGGACAGTTTGCTACTGATCTGGAGATCATTCCTGAGCAAACAGTCCAAGCGTGACAGTCGTCACCTGGTGTGCACAGCTATTAAAGGCCCTCCAGATATTAACAGCCACAATGCAATAGTTTCAGAGACAGCGTTGTATATACATGTATACATAAAGACCAACACAAAGAGATGCGGCAAGCTTGGACTGGTTATCATAGTCAGATCTGCAATTTATGTAACTTCATGATCTCTATTTCAACTTGAAGGGTGCGAGATCATCTTTGCATAGGTCAAAGGTCAATGGGGTTAAATTTTACATATTTTCATATAACTATATTTCCCAGACTAATACAGAAGTATAATACACCCCCACAATTAACTATACTTAATTGCTACTCATTAGGGCATCTTCAGTAGCCACAGTTGCAAGGTAAGTTGTTTAATTTAATATATTCCTCGACGTGGCAATTTGGACTCTATCATAATAATAACTATCCATAGTCTCACAGGGTGATAGTCAATAAAATAAAATATATATTATATTGATTAGAATTATAGTTAAATATGAATGCCACTGTAATGATTTACACAATTGTTATGCATGAATTAGTAAATATGTTTTCCATGTATTTTTCCACAATCTATTGATCATGATTGCTACTCATAAGGTGGGTATTTTGAATACGATTATTTTAGTGATAATTAAGGAGTGACATAGACTAAATCATTCCTGAGAGTATATGTGGTTATTCACATTGTATTGTATCTAGAATTACTTATATATCTAGAGAATAATAAATATCACATGTTAAACAGATAAAGTTAGTATCAATGGTTAAAACGCATCTCAGAAACTGTTAACTTATATGAGTAGTTCTCCAGAATTGGTGACTGATAGGGTGAATTTATGTCCAAAAATATAATTGATAACTGGTTGTTTAATTCCTGCTTTTTAGAAAGCTCTATCACTCTAAAATCTCATCCCATCATAAAGAAATCAGTGTCTTATTCTGTTTTCACATGACAGCATTTGGAAATATGGGTCTGCCATGGTGGTCACGTTGTGTTACAGATTGAAAAAATCATGACTGGAAATGCAATAATAGTGACACGATTATTAATGTTGGTTGATGAAGTACATTAGGAAAGAAAGCAGTGAAAGTAGGAAGCAAAACATCAACACCAAACATGGAACATGTATAATCGACTTGAAGTTGTCACAATGTAACTCCCACTGTTTGAATTTTACCATAGTTCGTCGTTTTCAACAAGTTTCCCTCCTATTGCCAATAGCATTATCCACGACCATGCACTCAAACTAGGTGTAGATCATGGACAAATAAAGAAGGTTTTCTGAAACCATGCCGTGTGTTACATGTGACAGAGCACCGGATGTAACACAAACACAGCCATGTTGTTGCAGTAACAAACAGGACATTCCTTAAAATATCACCAGACCAGCCCCAAAACATCTTGATCAATAGAAGTTAGCACTGAAAAAGTTAGCAAGCATTGCAGAAATTAATAGTGAAGGAAAAGGTCATATAACCCATCATTGAACATGAACAAAGACTTGACAGGCAATACTGGACATAAAGTTTAAGCCAATTTGACTACGTAAATCTGCAAAATGAAAGTATAACTTATAACAATTACTGCTATTGACAAGCATTCAACTCTAAACAACGTATGTGTACTGGTGTTTATAACAATTATATTGATAAATTAAATTTATTTTCTGTCAACCAACCATTCATAGTCTCCAATTATTTTAATTTTTATATTGAACCCGATCGACTGGCCAAAACATCAATTTATATTTATTTATATATTCGACTCCCTGAGCCAAAATGATCACAGAAATATCCATAAACCAGGGAATCAAATAA
Source organism: Lepetodrilus schrolli (assembly GCA_032361225.1). Lineage (NCBI taxonomy): Eukaryota > Metazoa > Mollusca > Gastropoda > Lepetellida > Lepetodrilidae > Lepetodrilus > Lepetodrilus schrolli. Next base: position 12,489 of record JAUTBT010015228.1, read on the forward strand.
CTCTGGCTGTACTCAATTTTCTCAAAATGTTGAAACTGCACGTGTCCAACCCTGATGCTACTGGTTCTTTGCAATATACCGAATGGATTCATAATATACTTATCCAATTAGAAGTGGCCAAAGTATTTTACTAGGTAAAAAATCTGGAGCACTACTCATGTGTGAGTTGAGTGCATATACTAAACCTACAACGATTCACTCATGTATTTGGTGCACAGAATATAGACCATTGACAAATAGTATTTGCTATTCGGCACCCAAATTTTCGAATAATATATAATATTTGCGTTTTTTTATTTTTAATGACTCGTATATGTGGGTAATATAGCAAGGCTTTATCCATTTTCCCGTTTTGGTATGTCTAAATTTAGGCAAGTACCCGTTCATAACAAACGGGAACGTGAAAATATCCGTTACCATTTTAATTACCGTAAACCATTTGTTTATGACTACCAATCTTTGTGTCAATTCTAGGTTGTATACATTTACAAGTTCAGTATCGGTTCAAATGCTATATAATAATTTCGCTTTAATTAATTATCAATATTTAACATTTGTAAACATGATCATTATGTTATGCCAAAAAGCATGCTTTTTCCGACAACTTCCTGTCGTCTGCAGAGCACTTGTCTGCTAACTTCCTGATGCCAAGTAAGGAATTTGTCAGCATTTCTGATGCCCCAGCAAAGTTTAAGTCTGGGGTATGGAAATACTTTTGGTTTCCAAAATACAAGGATGGCACAGACGAAAAATGCAAGTGAGCATGCGTCTTCTGTACTGCAGGAGATATAATGTCACTGCTAAAAGTGCTTAACCTCCCAGAGAATGTTGACATGCTTGTGTTCTAAAGAACAAATGTCCATATCTAGTCGTCAACATTCTCTGAAAGTGAACCATCTATTTGTACCCGTAAAATTTATTAAAGTACCTAACATACAACTGATTTGCGTAATGTATCTTCTTTCTATTTCCTTGTATTCGTGAATAATTATTCATATTCGGCACCCTATATTCGTGATACGTATCGTATTCGCCACGAGGTGTATTTGCTACAGCTATAACAATTACAGTCTGAAATACGTCTGTACCCAGTTTCTATTAACCCTCCAGCCCCATAAAGACCCCTTTTTCCACGTTCCCATTAACCCCTACTCATATCCCCACCCTCTTAAAGGCAGGGATGGAACATAACTTTTAAACGTGCGAATAATGATATAAATAACAAAACATGAAATTTTTACTAGCCAGTAGGATACCTCACTAGGAGGAATTGATCAGGGTGCCCGGCCAGTGTCTAATTTTATCCCTTATAAAGGCCCTCTCTATCACTGAGCTGGAATAAACTTCACGCCTTTCTTTGCGTACTAGGTAAATACAACTTACTCCTCATACAGATGTAATTTGTTATTAGCTGGGGTTCTTAATGCCAGAATAAAGAGAAAATTGTTAGAATAAAGATTTCTTTAAAATGACCTGTCAAGTTTGACAATATGTGTATTTTCAAACCAGTTTGTTACAATACATGTACTTGGTTTTTGCTATGTGTAATCTATGGACTAAACATTGAACTAAATTAATAAAATTGACGAAATGTAGAATTTGCAGATTTTTAGTATGGGCATGTTTATCTCTGATCTCTTCAACTCCAAACTCCAAACCTTTTTTTTAAAAGTCAAGCCAACTATTTATACAGTTTACCTGTACCTATATCCTAACTTTGCTTTTATTTTTCTCAACTTTGATTTTGGTTTCCATCCTTATTCTGTGCTTAACGCATGTTCATACGTAGATTATAGTACTATATAATTAGACTATTATTATTTTTATTATTATTATTATAATAAATTATTTGATTAATTTGTTATTTTATGTCACTGCGGGATTATATTTCACCAAAAGGCGACAACTAATACACATTCATAATACTTTAGTCTTGCATGTTAGATGAATGCAAATTGCAAGTAAGATACATACATCCTGGAAGGATGATATACACATGTCAATGATAAACCTTCTAGTGCCTTGAAAGGTAGCTTTGGTTGAATACTCCTCAGGGTGTTGAGAAGGAAAATGAGAGCATACTGATCCATTGACCGGGGTAATAATGTAGGGCTATGAGCATGGATTTGGTGCAATATTATTAAATGTTCACATTATTATCTACAGTTAGCAAGTATCATGTCCATCTCAACAAGTAGCTGACCAGTGAGAGGTGACCACTGACCAGTACATGACCGCCATAGTATCAGATCTGATACATGGTCCTGCTTCACTGAACAACTGCAGTGCTATGATAGTCCTCACTCCTATACGTGCATATGGAGATGTCTCCAATAGCGCTACAATTGTTCTATAGACCAGGGTCCAGTTGCACGACACTCTTGTAGCGCTACAATAGTAATTAGTTCAATTGTAGAGTCTTCTACAATTGGAATTGGGTTGCATGAAGCTCTTGTATGCTATCTCAATAAGACAGCGCTACAACTATTGTAATGGCAGTTGCAAGTCCCTACAACTATTGTAGCCTACAAGAGTGTCGTGCAACTAGACCCATGACCATCATCATAATAAAAACCAGTATTAAGACTATGGCTTGCATTACAACCAATGGTCTTTCCTGTTCCACAGAACATCGTAGCGCTACAAGAGTCACAAATAACCATATGTTAACATGAAATTACGCCTCTCGTAGCGCTATGATTGTTCTGTGGAATGAGGACCCTGTATCTACCTTTTGTTAAATTTCTTATTTCCCATTGATATTGGAATGGCAATAAATTAGTCTAGTATTCTCAAATACTAAATGCTGCATGCCTTCAAATTCGGACTGATCAAGGAATCTGTATCAAATATGTTCAATATAATAAAATAATTGATAAAATAAATATGAATAAGATAGGAAGAATGATAGCTAACAATAATAGACATGAATTCTCATATTATTAAACATATATAAATAATCTCAGAATCTTACCATTCTTGTGGTGTTTCTTCCGTTCTCTAATTGATTCAAACAAAACTTTCAAATTCCCAGACTTTTTCCTGGAGAAATATGTACTACCTTGCTTGTCATTTGGAGCATTTTTGCCATCCTTATTTTCTATCCGTCGTTTCTTTCGCTGCATGTGATTACAAAAAGAATTACGGGTCTCCTTGAATGATCTCTTGATTTTTCTTTTTAGCCTCATACTTTTCCTCCTTGATTCCACTCGTTGAATAGAGTTGTCTTTCCTTGCTTTATTTAAAGAAGACGTATTTCTTAATTTTTTGTTCTCTACAGGACGAGTACAATTCTCTTCAGAACTAGATGATCCTGTTCCATCGAGAGAATAATGGTCCATCACATCATCTCCATTGTTACCAGTTTCACTATGGTTACCAGTTTCACTATGGCTACCAGCTTCACAATCCAGCGTAGATTGTGTTTCCATGCTCGTCGCAGAATTTTCTGTTTCGTTGTATCCGGGCGCCATTTCGTTCTCGGATCCATCATCCTGTTCCACGATTGCACCTTTGGGAACCACATCATCATCACAATTATCGCTTTCGTCACTCGACATTTTCACTGGTTTCAGCCTTATTGCCTAGAAAAATCTCAGATCTTCAAAGCATATCAGGTACATTTACCTATGCAGTTAAAGACACACTGTATATTCTCAACTGATTTAACACAAACTACAACACCTTTTTGAACCGTTTTGGCTTTATCAGATCTCATCATCTACATCAGGTACATCTGCACCAGCATATTAGTGAATTAAAGGGACACAGTAGTGCCCAGACTGATCCAACACGACCTTGCCTATCTTGTGATGTCTGGTCAACAATGATCAGTCAAAAAAACCACCTCACATCAATAACATTCTTCGCAATAATCCGAGTGTCACATGATTTACATATGGAGATGACAAACGGCATGACATAACATTTACAAGTGGCAATGATACGGAAAACCTTGATTTATTTGAGATTGTATGACAAAATTGGGGACCGAGTAATAGCACTTCTCTGGAAGCACCATAAATCCATCCAATAAATCCCTTCTATTTTGGGACAGTGTTACTATTATTAACAATTATTACAGCGGTAATCGTTGTTGTATCATCGTTTTCTTTTTACAGCGCTCTCAAACATACTCGCCAAGTACGCCCTCGAAATGTTTATTGATCTTGTGGTAATAAGACCCAAATGAAGATCTTTCCGGTTTGGTAAAAATACTTGTTATATTCTACTTGTCCGCCCCAATACAAACAGCTGATCATCGGCTGTTAACCTTGTAAATATACCAATAAAGATATGCATCATTTTCAAAATCACAAACCACTTGGCCATGCTCTTCAGAAAGTCTTGTCATCCTCAAAAAATCCCAATTGCGTAATTCTCCGTAAAAATGACGGATTGCTCCTTTAAAAATCCTCCTTTCTGGACAGAAGCAACCTTGTGATGATTCTTGTGTGAACTGTTCACTGTTGGTTCTTGTCAGACCTGGTGACTTGTACATGCACACATTCTTGTGCAGTTTAGTGCAGTGACCGAGGGTGACATAATCAGCCGAGGTCAGACGCCGAGACCTGAGTCAGGTACATGATATTATGACCACACCCACCTCAAGTCTCGCAGTGTAAATAACGTAATCCCAAATAAGTGTTAAAACACGCTTACTTTTGTGACTTACTTTAATATGATGAATGACTAATACTGGATATTTAAAAATATTTAACAAAATTTTAAATAATGTAATCTGATAAAAATGTAAAAACGTGTTTACATGTGTCACTTACATGTAGATATAAAAATATTTCACACAATTTGAATCATTGCAAATTTTGTCGAGAATTAATACTATTGATAAAGTAATTAATATATTGTTATAAAAAAAAAATACATTGAACATGGTGGCATTAATAGAAAGTATTAAATAAAGTTTTTTAAATGTCTATAAATAAATGAGTGTCCAAATATTTTCCAATATGTATCCTGAACACTTTATCTAATTTATGATAATATCGGTCAGAATCAAGACATATTCATAAATAAAATGCATTAATAACTATGACAGTACCAATCAGTATCTTGATTGAATTAATATACAAATTATCAATGAGACAAATCAATTATTAAAATATTTAAAAAAAACAAAACTATTATATTAGAGGTTGAAAATTGAAAACAAAATAAAATAAACTTGCATTACAGTTAATAGCATATCTTACAATCCATCCATACCATTATTGCTTCAATATTTGAATGTTCACTCGCACAAAAGGAAAAGTGTTCTATTAAATCTTTGTCCATAGGGGCAGTTTGACATATTTACATCATGATTTGTGTGACCGAGAAATACCTCATCTTAAAGCCACTCAAGATATATATATATAATATCACGTAGAAGACATCATGATTATTGCCAGACATCCTACAGCTACAGTTGATTGATGTGTATATAATCTGAAGTGTACAGTACCTAATCCAATTGAACACTTTCTAAGTAAAGGACAGTCATGTAGACCTTGATTGATGTGTCACCTGCTAAAGCCTCTCAGATTTTCCACAAGTTCGACCTGGGTGTATGTACATGTACTATAATGTATTAAATCATGGCTCGCTATTTACCAGCCAGACATTATATGCCCCAAAATCCATATAAAGTCCTGATGATAGCTTGGAGCATCATACAGACAGGACAAAACGCGATATTGTGTAATTGTTCTGAATGCAAGTGCTACTATTCACACGTGTACGGAAAAAAACCGTTCAGTCTACTGCATCGGTGTTCAAGTCCTTTCTGATTGCGTAAATTGACAATATAGTTCCACATATTTGTAACAAAACATTTGTCAGAAAACTAGCATTATAGAACTTAATTTTGAAGATGATGAGAGACCATGCTCTGAATGGATTAACTATCTGAGCCTGTCAATGACGAGAGACCATGCTCCGAGGGGATTAACTATCTGAGCCTGTCGATGATAAGAGACCATGCTCCAAGGGGATTAACTATCTGAGCCTGTCGATGAGAGACTATGCTCCGAGGGGATTAACTATCTGAGACCATGCTCCGAGCGGATTAACTATCTGAGCCTGTCGATGATGAGAGACTATGCTCAGAGGGGATTAACTATCTGAGCCTGTCGATGACGAGAGACTATGCTCCGAGGGGATTAACTATCTGAGCCTGTCGATGACGAGAGACTATGTTCCGAGGGGATTAACTATCCGAGACCATGCTCCGAGCGGATTAACTATCTGAGCCTGTCGATGACGAGAGACTATGCTCAGAGGGGATTAACTATCTGAGCCTGTCGATGATGAGAGACTATGCTCAGAGGGGATTAACTATCTATTAAGAGATTTCCGATTTTCGGAAATTTTGCTGAGCAGACTGACCTATGACTGGTAATATTTTCACTCGGCTAGTAAAAATTCCAAATACATTTTTAAAAAGATAAAAAAAATATGTCTCAATGATTACATGCTAAATTTCAAATGGATGGTAAATTACAAATAAAAGATTTCCCTCATAATCTATTTTATTTTATTGTTTTTTAATTGGGAACAGGAGGGAAACCTGCAACATCTGTAGAGCATAATGTTGCAGTAAACCTTATATCTCATTCAGATAAATTTTGATATTAGCAAAGATTTATCTTTTTGTGTATGTAAGTTTTCTAACATGGTTCAAAAACTTCAAAATTCGAATTTATGTTTATGAATGTTAAAAAGTAAGCATAAAATACATGTTGGATTTGATTACATGTTGTAATCATAAGCAATGACTCAGCAACTCTGATAGCCTCCAGTAATAATGTGAGGACTTTGAGGAATCTCACTCTGCACAAGATATGTAAAAGATTCAACCTTGCCAGGGAAATATAGTTGTATCAGAATATGCAATAACCTGGTTAGTGATCTTTGACCTCTTGCAAAAATGATCTTGCCACTTTAAGTACTAAATGACTAAAAAAAATAATCAAATTTATTATAACAAATATACATTTTAATACAAATGTATTCAATTTTAAAAGTATGTAAATTTACATTTGAAAAGTTAGCAAAATAAATAATAAAACATTAAACATCATTTTGGGGCTTGACAATGAAAAAAAACAATGAATATTTATTATTTTATGGAACCATCCAATTTCAATGAATAAAATGGAAAGTGAAATTACAGAGCAAATTGATTTTATTAGTTTCTCCTATATGAGGGGTTACTTTAAAATGCTATCATAATTCTATAGCTATATCACTACTATACATGCATATCAATTTATGAGGTTCTATATATCGCTCCATTGAGACAAGACGTAATAACCATATGCAATAAACACATCATGACATGAACTACATATTACACAATACTGCACAGTACAAGATATAACACACAAGATTTGACCCACTTTTCCTCATCATGAATCCTTTAGCTGCATGTTGACCTGATGACAACAGAATCCCCACACCTTCAACTGCATATGAAGATATATTCACAACACACCTTAACTTACACCGTAATAAATAGGATGTTACAAGATGCATTATATTTATTTTAAAAATCAACTATTATAAAAATTATTTTTAAAAAATCAATTTTTTTTTATATTATAAATAACATTTTGTTGTGGTCCTCATGGTTTAAAACATGTGCCAATAAATAAGATATTACATGGTGCCAGCTTGGACTAGAGGATTTTACTTGCTGCATGTCATGTAAAACAGACAAAAAGTCCAAATTCAAAGTACATGTAAGTCTGTCTCTCAAATTGCATATATTTGAGTTCGCCTAGAAACTGTACCACAAGCTTGAACTAAACTTCAACCAGATTGAGTTTATTGGGGGTGGGTATCACCTTTCAAGAGAGATCTTTGGTCCACAACACTAAATTTCCCTAGACTATCAGTAGTCTCAGAGGGTGAAAGTAAATATATTGATTATATTGAGTGGTATTATATTTATGTGAAAGGAGCTGTTGAAATTCTTTACCCTCTCCAGTAATCTAGACTTGCTTATCTGCTCTAGGGTGAATAGGATGATTTGGGTGAGAACACTGTGTGACACAGACAATAAAGCTCCCCAGCAAAGCCAGATTCATATAACAATGGGGAACACCTTAAAGGTATACAATCACAGATATTGATGCTCATTTTGGACCAGCTCTTGGCTACAACTGCAAACTACATTAACTTGGCATACATGAAATCGTGTTTGTACCTAAAAAATCTGTTCACTTCTGTATCATATGGTAGGTTAAATTCTTCCGATAGATAATTTGGCTTGATAGTCAGTATAAACTTCTGGTAAAACTTGAATAATGTTTGCTATATGTTATGTAATAAGGGGACATAACTCAGTGTTGTATGAATCTCTGGAAAGACCCATCCCCTACTTTTGCCTGGTTTCATTTTCAGTTAGTGATCTACTTGTACTTAGAGCTACTCTCCTCTAGTTCAAGAACTATTAAAATATTGTTAACTAGTTGAAGAAGTAGCTAGTTGTATATATAAAACACTTTGTGTAGTCAAATCAAATGCATATATTTTCAGACACAGTTCGTCAGACCACGATGTAGGTAAACTATCTGTGATTGTATGTCTTTAAAACTGGTGTTACCATCAGGCTCAAGATAAATTACTCCTCTTTGACACAGGGGGGAAAAACAAATGGGCAAGATTAATTAATGTGTGTAAGAATTTTTAAAGAGACAAGCTATTTTTCAAGCCCCCCCACGAATGGAGATTAACGTTTCACAAAGATTACAGAATAGCTTTGTGACAAACGAACAAGTGAAGAGATTTATAAAGACACAATGTAACAACACTTGTTGTAACTAACAAGTAAATGTGCTTACAATATTACATTTTACCATTGTATGGTATCAACGCACACAGTATTGTAGATCCAGAGTATTCATGGCATTCTTCAGTTTTCATGTGCGAGAGTGTGTGTGTGTGTGTGTGTGTGCGTGCATGTGTGTGTGTGTGCATGTGTGTGTGTGTGTGTGTGTGTTTGTGTGCACATGTGCGTGCGCATCTGTGTTAAGGTGGACTCGCATGGGTTGATCGGTTGTAATTGCACGGACTAGGATGGGAATACTAAAACTATTATTTATTTTAAAAATACATAATAATCATTAAGCTCTTTTTCCACTCAAACTACAGGCCTGTTACCTGAATACAATTGGTCAGCATCATTAAACATGGATATCTTGTAAAGAACATAAAATACTGATATTGCACCTGTAAAGATTAATTGAAGAGCCCATAAAATCATAACACTTCAATGTATGTAAATTCAAATAAAAAACAAATCTCTTCATCAGATGTTCATCTTAATTCATATTTCAGGTGGGTCTTTGATTTTTTGTGTGTGTGGAAGAGTGTACTATGTACTGGAAAGTACGGCCACCAAAACACTTGTAGATTCTGTTTCTGCAATCGATGACCTGTTTGGCATATAATATGGTACACGATAAGGTCATGTATTTTTATTTTTGAATTGTGGTTTAGAGCCACTTTCAAGATTCTTTCACTTATATCATGGGTTGTCATTTTAGGGCAGGAGAAAACCTGCAACATCCATAGTGCTGAATGTTGCAGTAAACCTGCGTCAGAAAGGTAACTTTTGCAAACATTGATGCCAGGCCCCCAGGGTGGGATTTGGATAAGATCATGTAGTCAGGGAACATTCCATGGAGAGATTAATAGGTAACATTGGGTAATGCACTGTACTTTAAGTTCATTCTCAATCATACAGGTAACCAATGCAACTGCTTTAGAACTCGTTAAGATGATTTACTGATAATTCTGGCTGCAATTTTATCTGGGTATGAATCTTGTGTATAGTTAGTCCAGTAGGTTATGTGGGAGACCAATCAATGAGTTGTTGCAATAGTGGTGACATTGTGATGAAACTATGATGACAATATGACAATATATCACAGGTGTGTTTACATTCCTCCTGATACCTACATTAATGTGTTAAACCAGCTCAACTTGTGTGAGTAAGCAAATAATTCAAATCTACTGGTTTAACATGTTTAAATAAGAAATCGATATATGCAAATCCATTATTTATATTTATGATCACTGTTTATTGCGAAAAATATATTATTGTACACTTTATATTACACTGGTATAATATATCTATATATATCTATATATATCTATATATATCT
>JAUTBT010015239.1:0-22657 GCA_032361225.1 Lepetodrilus schrolli
TATATATATGTAGCCACGGACAACAATATGAACGTCTGTTTAAATAATGTTCAACAGTACTTCCGTATACATAGTAACACTGTATGTGATGTTTCATGCATTCAGGTAGACTGTAAAAACACATAATAATTAATATTGTAATAGAGTCAGTATTTGCACGTTAAAGTATATGTTATATTACCATGTAAAACATTCAGTCTGAATAGAAAGAGTCCATAGAGGCATAACTATTACGTAATACTTTCTTACTGTGACGATAACAAGATTTCGCGACTGCTGATTGGGTAAAACATGGTCACGTGACAAATATGTACACGACAAAATTGGTATATTCATAAATAAACGGAGCGAGTCGGGACAAATACTTTGGACTGTACATATTAGTCTAGATTTTACTGCATATTATCGAAAATACATTCAACATCGAATCATCGAGTCTCCGGTACGAAACTGTAACTCTAAGGCAGTTTTATCTCCAACCTTAGCAATGTCATATGTTGTAGTCTATGGATAGACTTGGAGTTACTGTCACCTTATAGAGTTGCATCGTTTCGTACAGGACGACCCAGCAGGTATACATTACAACACATTGTAAACTCTACTACTGTATCATAATAGTCAACTTCTTTGTCTTGGCCTGTCGTTTTCATTGCACTTAGCAATCAGTCGAGGTCGATAGAATCGGCTTTAGCTGAAAAGAAGAGATAATATTATAATTGTTTTAAAGGCTTACAACCAATATACTTGTGTATACTATTAGGCAAGCTACATTTACAACATGTGCCACTGGTTTTCAAAATTTTCATATTTTCGTGGGTTTTTTCAACGCAGGATAAACATCTTTTTAAAATAACATAAACTATTGACAACCAGTGGGACATGCGGAAAATGTAGCTTGTTGCCCAATATACTTGTGCAGATAAATCACACATGCACACACGTGCACATGCACACGCGCGCACAGATACACTCGCACAGGTACACACACATACATATAATACATACATGTACATACATATATTACACAGACAAACACCACACGGGACAAACACACAGACATACAAACACCAGACTCATAAACGCCACACACACGCACACACCACATCGCACACACACAACATACGCACAAACACACACACACACACAACACATACGCACGCACTGAACACCAGCGCCATGGAACCTACCCACTTTATTTTCGATCGGTGTGTCGCACATCGGACACGTTGTGTACTGGGGTGCGCACGTTGCACACAGAACCATGTGGTTGCAAGGCTTGAGAGTGATGTCTGACACAGAGTTGAAACACTTGCAACATGGCAACGCCATGGACAGAGTCGACATCGTATTCTTGCCGTCGACGGTGTCTGGCACTAAAGCACGTCTGGGCGAATTCGGCGATCCGGGATCGGCGTTCAGAACGTCCTTACTATAAAAAGGAGCACACACAGATACACATATTTTAGACATATTTGAGATCGATTTGGATAGTTTGCACCTTTATATATTAATAATGGCAGCGATATCATTGCGACCTATTTAAGATGGGAATAACTATAACTCAGGACAAAAAGGAAATACACCAACATAAATTGTCAAAATTTAAAAGCCTAATTTAATTAAATATCAAATATTCCTATATAGGGAAATTATTTGTGATCAAATGAATTGTTTGAGATTCCGTTGGGCATAAGGTATGTGTGTGTGTGTGTGTGTGTGTGTGTGTGTGTGTGTGTGTGTGTGTGTGTGTGTGTGTGTGTGTGTGACCTTTCTGTTTTACTGGGATAATATCAATCCTATACCTCTAGGAAAATATGTGTGTGTGCGTCACTTGTGTGTGTTTGTGTTTGTGTGTGTGTGCTCATGCACGTGTTTTAAAAAATAATTGTTTACTTTTCTTCGATAAGCTTTTTGATGGCGCCTTTGACTCTCTCACTGATGCAAAGTTCAAGTGGTCTTGCTCCGATATTATTCTTGCGATTGTACGCTGCCCCTCTGCTCAGTAGTAGGTTGGCTACTTTCACATATTTGTGCACCATCGAATCTGTGAGAGACTCCTGTCACAAACAAGAAGTTGTAGATTAACAGTGTCTAGGTACATATCGTCACTGACCTCATACGGGTATATTATGCATGGATTTGGCGCAATATATATTATACGCACACTATGGACATTACTAGCTAGTCAGCATGACCTGGCCTAGGTGCAAGTGTTTTAACACGACTCCTCGTGGTTTTGAGAGAGTGCACTGAATCGTTGGCGCATTATTATTTATTAGTATTTTACAACGATTCTGATCATGAAAGTGTCACTTTCCAAGATTTACATACATGAAATTCCATTAGCTATGCTTCTGTACATCAATATAATAACACGAATATGGCATTGTGTATTGGAAGACTGATATGTTCCACATTGTAAAATGGTCAGACACAATTTCGTAGTCTTACCGTGGTTATGTATCCAAATGCCACAATGTCAAGTTAATGAGATGTATATTTACTTATTTCGGAAACTTTAATAGACTGCTGAGGCTCAGATATTTGGACACTCGCTGTTTAGAACAAAAATGTAAAAAATGTTTAAGGAGCGAAACGAGATCTGATTTTAATTAGATTGGCATCATCCAACGTTTGTTTTACAGTTGACTGTCTTACGTCTTTCTTCTTCTGTGTGCAATGAATGCACAGTAGATGTAGAGGTGTATCGCCCGCTTCGGTGGAACTATTCACATCCGCTCCTAAAGGAGACCGCACATTGCTTCCATTAATAAGTCAGATGGTTCTACGACAAGTGTAAATAAAATGGTTCTATCACTCGTCAATATAAATAGTTAGAATGTGAATTACTAAAACGCTATATTTTTGTAATTATTTTTAATAGTAATTTTCAAGTACATTTACTACGGATTCACTGTTTTGTTTTTAATAATGGTACCGGGACTGCACGTATTTAAGGCTTGGGCTTAATACGGAAATCTGCCTTTTCGAATAAACGTCATTATCCCAGGGCCTAATTTTGAAAATCAGATATAAAAAAAACCCCACTATACATGTATAATACGGATGCTACATATAGGACGTTTGAATTTAATCAAATCCCAACAAACAAATTGAATACAAATAAACTTACAATATTACAACAAAATGAAAATACAATTATTCTCATGAACGAATTTATAAACTACATTAAGTCCAAGTACAATGTATTATGGACCTAAAAACGAAAACAATCTCTGATGTTTTATTTTTATGGGATGCTCTTATTAAAATACGTACGGTAAAGCTCGCCGCACTGAATATCACAGCGAAAGATTATTCTTTCATATTTATTGCACATGATATGTTATGATTCTGCGATGGATTTATTTAGAGAATCCACGTATTTCTATTATAAATTCGATTAAACTGCAATTATTGTTGCAATACTTTATGTCGATCGACATGCAAGGTCGACCTGGATGACTGCACTATAACTGAGCGAATGAATAAGAAAATATTCATTACCGAGAAAACTAGATCACAACGAATCCGTTACCTATCTTAATAAATCGGTTATTTGCAAAATATTGAACACACGTTATCTAATCTAAAAATGGTGCGATTGTCTTCTCCGTAAAGCATTATTTTTCATCAATAGACCAATTTGTAGCATGAATTTCACAAAACACGGTACAAGTACCTTTATTCAACAGTAGCTCCACGCTTCGGTAGAATGGTCTGCCAGCAGCGATGAGTAAGGGCGTCAAACCCTGTTGGCCTAATCTGTCAAGTGTTGCCTTGCCCTGAAAACCAGCTTAAACAATTAGATGTCTACTGTATACACACTCGTAACTCATTTTCAACGCAACGTTAGATTATGACATTATATTCACGTCTTCCATGAATATGCAAACCCTGTAGTACTACCAAATATATATTGCACTGACAGTAACCGACTGGGGTTTTTTTCAGTAGTAATTGGCTAGTAGGTTTGTTTTACGTTTATAAGTTGTATAAAACACTACTGGGGCCAAATCCATAAAAGTGATCTTATCTTTACAATCGATTGTAAACCTATCGTAAGATGAGAGTTGTGGTGACCATCCTCATATTACGATAGATTTACAATCGATTGTCGCTCTGTGAATCAGCCAATCTCTATACCAATGTATATATACCAATCTCTATACCAATCTCTATACCAATCTCATTATAGTAGGCTCTAGTGCAGATGTGCAATTTTCAAATTTATACAAAGTTTGATCATGAGAAGATTATAATAAATACTGTCAGTCAAGGTGAACTTTATTAACTCTATTTACCACCCATGGTGGTACAAAGAGCATAGAGCATGTCAGTGGAACAGTAAGTGTATCCACAACGTGGAGAGTCACACTGGTGGGGACCCAATACAATACCTTGTCTATGAGCAGTCGAGCGCACTCTACGTGGTCATTCGCTGCAGCTATGTGTAGCGCAGAGAATGAATTGTCAGCCATCAGCAGATCAACCATGGAACGATCGTGTGATATCAGTTTATCCACACCACTGGAAATACATTGTATGTACTGCAATTATTATGTACATCTGTATGTGTTTCGCTGACTAATACTCCGACTTGTAATTTTCTTGTTTCTACTTTAATAATATTGATAGAGGACGTATCCTTCTTATTCTAATAGTATTTCAAAATTGACGTTATCAAATATTATAAATGTTATTTTATTTCGACGATAGTCACAGTAAATTATGATACTCACACTACATAGCCTCTGAGACTTGCAAACTGAAGTTGGTTGAAGCTTTTCCTGTTGTGAATCCTTAGGTTAATGTCTGGACTGTCCAATAAAACGTCAATGCACTCGCTGCTTTTGCGTTCAATGGCATCATGCAAGGGGGTGTCCTTTGACTTGTCCTATTAATTAAATTAAGAAATAGTGTTGGTCTGCATAACAATACAGCACATACTAGTATACGATTTGTAAGACCTTCTCGGTCATGTTAAGATATATGGATGAGGCATAATCTAATATTCCCTCATTCAGGCCATAGTTGTTTTATTCCATGGTTTACGAATGTTTCTGTGACAATTATGGCTCGGACGGTCGATATTAATAAATATAATTTGGCCAGTCGTTCGGGTCCAATATCAATACAATTAATAATAATTGGAGATTATTAATGGTCGTTCGATAGAAAATAAACAGATTTGATCAATAGAATAGTCAATAAATAAATTGTCATACATACAATACATGTACATATAAATTGTTCAGATTTCTATACACAATTATTTTCAAAGTTCTGCTTGTTAATATCAGACATTGGTTTCAACTTTGTGCTGAACATTGCTGACCATTTATTACTATAATGTTCTAAAGTCTAGTACACTGTCGGCGGAATGTAATACAAAATAATTATTAATATCAGAGATTCAAATAACAATGGCCTTATATGGCCTATATTTAAAAATAATAGTATTTCTCGCTCATCACTATGAGAGCTACGGTCTATTATTGGATACCAAAGAGATTCTAGATCAATTAGGAACGTCAGTATTATCATTAGAGAGGCAGTTTTGCTTGCTTTGCTTGATATCATACTTCTCACCTGAGCATTTATATTGCATCCTTTCTCAATCAACAACTTCAATGTCTTGTGCATGTTCCGGTGGACGGCAATATGCACGAGCGTCAGGTCATGCTCAAAGGTCACGTTGACGTCGGCTCCGCGTTCAATCAGAAGCTCGGCAACGACCTCTTTCTCCCTGTAAGAATGAACCATTGGGGGTCACAGCCAAATTGAACGCTACACCGCGGAAATGAGTGTTTTAAGATAGAATTTCAAATTATAGAGTGTGTGCAATTTTGAAACATTAGCCATAATGTAATGCTGTGCGAGTGAGATTGAATATGCACATGCATGCATTCCACACACTTTCATTTTATTTATCTATCAACTTCTTAAAGAGGCAAGATCATACTAGCAAGTATTTAAAATATATGTTATTATATTCACGCGGACGTCGGAGAAGACACGAGTCCTAGGCAATCCATCATAGGTCTGTGTCGGATCTGTTTTATGTATACTGCCATATCGCAGATAAAACCGAAACTCGGAGTGGTAAGATGTCGTTTCTTTCATCATGCACATGTCGATCAATAGATCAACAGCAGCAGCTTACACATACAAAGAAAATCACTGCTGTCAATATTATTCTCTGTCACGGATCAACATCTACTTGTCAATAGATTAACCAGAGAGACATTGTAATGTATGGTGAGCTCAATTGTCAATTTAACCAGTGTAGAAAGAAACACTACCAATGTGAATGCAAATCTTGGTTTCTGTGAGGGGGGTCTGTGTACACAGAAACCTGTGACTTCACAACTTCCGGTGCGGCCGCCCTTTTGCGGGTAGGTGTTTTTGGATAGGAAATAAACATATTTCTCGATGACTACAAAATCTTAAATAAATCTCACATGTCGGTGGAAGATTGTTCGTTCAGAATATAGTGACCATTATTCCCTATACAAGTATGTTCTTGCCTCTTTAATGTTGCTGAAGGAATCGCGATCGTTCGCCCATATGCGACTGACACAATTTCATATTTGATATATGTTTAATAAGTATACGATAGTTATTTAAAGTTATATAAATATATATGTATATATATATATACACACACATACCCTCACTCACACACACACACACACACACACACACACACACACACACACACACACAAGCCGTTATGTAAATGAAAGAATCTTTAAAGTGTCAATATGTATATGTATATAAAACAGTGTCATTACCCGATCAGAGCGAGTGCAAGAGCAGTAAATCTTTTATCTCCCCGCGCTTCCATTTCAGACCCTAGCTCCAGTAGTGTTCTGACAATTTCAACCTTTCCTTCATGACTGGCTACCATTAAGGGAGTTAACTCCTTGATCCGGACATTCATCTACAATTAGAACACAGTATATCGATAATTAACATGCTAAAACTAAACAACAACAAAATCAAAAACACTACTACAGGTATACCACCATGTCACGGTTTATTGACATATTTCATGGTCAAACGTATTTTCCTGAAATAATTTGTTAATTTGTTTTTTAATTGGGGTTTAGAGTCGCTTTCTAGATTCTTTCAGTTATATCACGACTTGTCAGTTTAGGGCAGGAGGAAACCCGCAACATCCGTAGCGCTGAATGTTGCAGTAAACCTGCGAGCACCGGCTGGTACTGACAAGATGCAATTGGTCACGTAAGACGACAAAACAAATATGACATATATACACCAGTGGAATCGTCACGCTCACTCTGAGTATCTGTGGGTTACGGCACGTCTCGTGTCGCTCCAGCCACCGTCCGGCACAGTTCTTCTGCAGAGTGCACGTGTACTCGCACCATCCGCAGCTGTACTCGGCGTCCATGCTCAGACATTTGCCACAGTTGGTCACCATCAGATCGCACTTGTAGATACGCACTGAAACATTATACACACACTTGTAGATACGCACTGAAACATTGTTACGCACTGAAACATTGCACACACACTTGTAGATACGCACTGAAACATTGTACACACACTTGTAGATACGCACTGAAACATTGTACACACACTTGTAGATATGCACTGAAACATTGTACACACACTTGTAGATATGCAGTGAAATATCATATGCACACTTGTGAATATGCACTGAAAGCCAGTCTAGTGTAGGCTAAATATCAATTTTCTATATCTGGGTGCTTTCCCAAATAACAAGAATGATGTTTGCACGTCAGAAATCAAGACATGCCTCTGCATGTTCATCATACAAACAGAAATCTGACACCCTCCGAGCTACTATCTGAGCCTGTCGATGATGAGAGACCGTCTCCTCGTGCATTAACTATACATTATATTGATAAATTATATTTATTTTCTGTCAGCCGACCTTTCATAATCTCCAATTATAATTATTTTTATATTGGAAGAGACTGACTGGCTAAACTATCAAGTTGTATTTATTGTTATTTTCGACCGCTCGGGGGGAAAAACACAGAAAAATCCGTAAACCAGGGAACCAAACAACTATGGCGTTAACGGCTGGCTAAAATTTTCAGTGAGTCGCGACGACTGGGGCGGTCACCTTTAATGCCCGTGGGGTTGTCCAGAGGGTAGTCATCGTCGCCCGCGGTGACGGTGAAGGTGGCAGTGACATAGGGCAGCGACATCTCGTAGTCAAACTGAAAAACAACACACATTCGTAGAGCTCGCCTCCACCTTCCTGGCTGCCCCACTTACTGGGTTCTCCGTCTTTGTAAACAGCAGGATTCATACAACAATTCCATACAAGTGAGTCAACTCACGTTTTTATTGAATGGATGAAAATTCTGGTTTTATGCCAGTGGTGTGTGTGCGGTTGAAAAAAACACCCTACTAGAAATGTTTAAATTTATTCATTAAAGTACATTAGTAGATTAGTGCTACAGAATATGGCAATACGGTGAGCTGAATATAGAAACACAGTGTTGAATGCAGAATATAGCACTCCTCTAAGCCCTGCATAAAATAGCTGCATCTCCAACAACATCAGCAAGATCTGGTGCAACACTTCCAACATGAAAGAGACTCGTCCCAATATGAAGCAAGCTCTTATTTTCCTAATTTACTCAACTTACAAACACACCATGCTCTGCGAGCCTCGTTGAAAGGAAATCTACGATTTTTATTGCAACACGGTTTTCTCCCACACCACGGACAGGACAATTAATTCCATGGAACACACTGAGCTTCCTTTGCCGCCACAGATGTGCCACAGAAACCAAACATGGCTGGGTAACTTAATGACTCTCATTACCATAACAGCTGTCATTTTACAACTACCGGTCTGTAAATCTCATAAAGCAGGTGACATTGTAACAGGAAACTGCAATGCCTGACACGGAAACAGTGGACAATATTTCACAGAAGAAAACTAACATGTATGAAAATATGTAAATACTGGAAATTTGAGATTTTGAAACAAAATTAACATACGGTTTTACGTTCACAATTTATTCATTATTTGTAACTGTTGAGGCATAATTAAACCTCAAGTGTTTACATATAATCCTAAACATACAAGCAGACGACTCACAGGTATAATATTGCACAGATTCAAACTTTCAGATTGATTTTCATGAGCATTGAATTTTTGAATTTGTGGTCAGTAAATGTTGAACCAAAATACGCCCACATACATCTCATTCATTGCTTTCAAAGTCTGATACAAATACCACCAAAATAGTGGTTTCAGGTTTCTGTACGTTTGTAGCGCTACGAAAATCATAACGAAATATACACGTATATGGAGGTAAGACTCTCAGCAATTTGATTGTTCTACGGAGCAGGGATGAAGGTTAACACAGCTGGACTATCAGGAGGTATTTCACTCGTATTACCTGGACAGGGTCACATGTCAGGCTGGAGGACCCAAGAGTGGCGGGGACCTCCGTCGTCTTGTTCAGGTATGAGAATATACACTTCAACTGACGCTTCTGGAACGTCTGTACACAACACATTTAAAAAAACAATACAAAATATGATCTCAATTTAATCTTACAATCTGTTAATCATGCAATGTGTTCATTCAAATGCACAAACTTAGTTATGATTGCTGAACGCACATCTCATAATGTTAGCATTATGATGACAGAACATTGAGTGACGAGAGAAAACTTTCTTGATGATGTTGTGTTACATTGTAACTCTTCAAAGACATTTTCTTTAAAACTTGAAAAATATTATATAACAGTTAATTAAATATACCGCAAATATTGTTAGTAATTTGAATTTTAATGATGTTGTGTTACATTGTAACTCTTCAAAGACATTTTCGTTAAAACTTGAAAAATATTATACAACAGTTAATTAAATATACCGCAAATATTGTTAGTGTAACAATTTTAATGTAACAATGTAACTTTAAGGGGAGCGTATCTCCAACGGTATGGAATTAAGGCCTAATAGTTACGCTGTTTTGTAGAAGACAGCTCTGGTTATACAAAGCCGATGTTGATGGTACCGGAAATGTCAGCTCACCTCAAGGTTTCTCACACGGACGTTGATATGCTTCTTATCCCCAGAATGCACCAGGATGTCCGTGTCCGCTGCAGCTGTCTCGATACGAGGACACGAGTCCGTTGTCTTCACCGCGTCACCAGCCTGGAGTGACACAAGTGTAAAAAAATATTTAAAATCTGGCATATAGTTATTTATTTTATTTTTGACTTATTTATTTATTTATTTATTAAATAATAATAGTAATAGTCTGACCTGGCAAACTGACAAGTCTTTGACGCAGGCATTGGCGGCCGGACACCACTGACACTGGAAGGAACTGGACGTACACCCAGTACAGCTGTAAGTATCGAAGTAGAAATGAATTTGAAAAATACCTAATACAGCTGAAGACAAACACAGTACAGCTGAAGACAAATACACACAGTGGATATAGTACATGTCTGCATTCGCATTTACATATGAAACACAAAGTTGTCAAGTATCGAAATAGAAATGAATTTGAAAAAGACCTAGTACAGCTGAAGACAAACATACACAGTGGGTATAGTACATGTCTGCAATCACATTTACATATGAAACACAAAGTTGTCAAGTATCGCAATAGAAATGAATTTGAAAAATACCTAGTACAGCTGAAGACAAACACCCACAGTGGATACGATGTAGTAATTGTCTGCATTAGCATTTGCACAAGTAAAATAATGTCAAGTATTGTAATAGAAAGGAGAAACATCAAAAAGAGCTGCATCAATATTTAAGTACGGAAATGCAATGAACAAATCAATGGGTATGCATATGTAGATGCATGCTTACATACTTACATGCCTGCATGAATAAACAACAACTTAAAAACAAAACAGAACAAAGGCGGTGCCTGTCATTGAGGTGGCGTCACTTACTTCTGATGGAGCCTGCAGTCGTATATGGACACACTGCGTGTGACGATGGATCTGCCCTGAACGTGGAACTGTAGCACGAGATCCTGGTGGTCTGGGGACAAAGACGACGGTCGTTCAGGAAGTGCACATAACACCAAACTAAAGCATTTACTTTTTATCAATTTATCTGCAAAATACTAATGATGCAATTAGATAATAGCAACAATAACAAAATTAATAAAATAGACATTCCAAGTTGATGGCAGTACTGTGCATAGTTCAAAATATAAAATACATAAAGTTTTACACATCTTAAACTATGCACATTAAAATACACAAAGTTTTACACATCTTAAACTATGCACATTAAAATACACAAAGTTTTACACATCTTAAACTTTGCACATTGGAACCAAAAAGCACGAGGTGAACCTATTTTTCAAGTCACCGCAGCGCGATACCCAGCAGAACGCAGTGTGCAGGAAAGGAAAGACAACTCCAGAAGCAGACAGGCGGGCACACAGACAGACAAGGTAGAGTACTGCCTAGACGACGGTCCTTTCAACTGTGATCTGTCCTGTGTGTACTGAGTGAAAAGAACGGCACACACACTTATCGCGCAAGCAAGCTTGGGTAAAAGAGTGCCCTTAGATGTGTGATGCCACTGTACTGACCCTGTGCCGTCTGCGCCTGCTTGCTAGTGAGAGCAGACGCCAAAGGTTACGGACAGTGTGCAGTTTCGTTCCTTTGACAAAACTATGTGTCCGAGTACTTCAAACACTGTACAGCAGTGAAAGGAATGGCACCCTACTCACCAGTGTGCAGGAAAGAAAAGACAACACTAGAAGCAGATGGGCAGATAGGAAATCAAGCAGGCAGTCAGACAGACAAACAGACAGACAAGCAAGAGTACTAACTACCACTAGTCATGTTAGTGTTCAGGAAATGAGAAAACTCTAGAACCAGATGGGCAGACAGACCACAAGTCAGACAGACAGACAGACCACAAGTCAGACAGACAGACAGACCACAAGACAATACAGACAGACAGACCACAAGACAAGACAGACCACAAGACAAGACAGACAGGCAGACCACAAGACAGACAGACAGACCACAAGACAAGACAGACAGGCAGACCACAAGACAAGACAGACAGGCAGACCACAAGACAGACAGACAGACCACAAGACAAGACAGACAGACCACAAGACAAGACAAGACAGACAGACCACAAGTCAGACAGACAGACCACAAGACAAGACAGACAGACAGACAGACCACAAGACAGACAGACCACAAGACAAGACAGACAGACCACAAGACAAGACCACAAGTCAGACAGACCACAAGACAAGACAGACATACCACAAGACAAGACAAGACAGACAGACCACAATACAAACAGACAGACAGACCACAAGACAGACAGACAGACCACAAGACAGACAGACAGACAGACAAGCAAGAGTACTACCTACTCACCCTTACCATGAGGAATGGACGGCAGATGGTCACGCTGGGGCAGTGGACAGCTAATCTTGTCCTTGTCCAGCGACGCCGGGGTGCCATGGCGACTGCCCCCGGACACAAACATACACTGGAGGTCACCGCTGTTCTGCTGCTGAACTGCCACTTTGTCCAGCTCAAACGTGATCTGGAAATATATATTCTTTACATTTATTTTAATTTTATTTTTTATTAAATAACCAAGAAATTACAAAGATGAACACAAATATTTGTGAGACATGCAGTGACCATATGGCTGACATTGCACGGGAAAAGATTATGAGGAAAAATTACAATAAAAATTAAGATACAGTATTATTAATTCATTGACAAACTATTGTAGGGTTAAAACAGTGTTCCCACCTTCTTGGAATGTCTTTGACTCTCCAGACTTTCAAAGCTGAACATTTCTGGCTGGATGTTCTTGATGCTGGCACATGATTGGCCAGTTGAAGGCAGCCAATGGGGAACCACTGCTGAAGATTGACACCTGTTAGCTGAAGTACACCTACAACCAAAGGATTAATATATTTATAGAATTCAGAAACAATTAATATTTTGTCGAGGTAACAGTCTTACTCAATCCATCTAATGAGCAATGGAAGAATTTACTTATTTTATCTAATTCAAATCTCCTCGATGCTTGGAATTGTCTGTTATGAAGATTTCTCACTCTTGAGATGTTAATGATCAAATATGACAAGTCTTTAACGTTAACAGTTGGCATGGGTACAAATTGGCTCGACTAATCAGCGTCAAAATTTAGTTTTTCATATTTTTCTACCGAGTTTCGATTGCTGCTCTAACAGTGTATTTTCAAGCACGGTTACGAAATCTTCTGAGTATGATTTCATGTTCATCTCAAAGTTTCAGCAAATTTGAGTTGAGTATGAAATCATATTTTTAAAAAAAGGTGTTGTAACCTCACAGCCTAATATTGCAAGGTCTACAAGCGTTATCTTACTTGTTGGTCATGACACACCAGCCACAGATTGGGTCAGACTTGGCCATACAGCTCTCACAGGAGGTCCTCTCCTCACAGTGGTCTGATAACACCAGCATCACCTGAAGACAGCCAATAGCAAACCTTGGTAACCACTCAGGAATCATACGCATTGCCAATAACAAATAATACAAACATTTAGCTTTGCTTACCAGAACTCTGATGACAATATAGTGAGAAGAGGGTATGTTTTTAGTACACGATACAAATTGTTACTAATATTATTATTATTATTATTATTGATTGAAAATGTGCTACTTTGACCACCCAGCTGCCTTCTTGTAAAAGTGGCACTGCTTTACCTTGGTGGGGGTCAGGACGACCAGCTCCTGGTTGTGGCCAGAGTCTATGATGGTCTTGACCGGACCCGTGGTGTCGGAGGTCAGCGTGTCCACTATC
The DNA here is from genome assembly GCA_032361225.1 of Lepetodrilus schrolli. NCBI lineage: Eukaryota > Metazoa > Mollusca > Gastropoda > Lepetellida > Lepetodrilidae > Lepetodrilus > Lepetodrilus schrolli. The sequence goes on from JAUTBT010015239.1 coordinate 13,828, forward strand.
AGTGTCTGGTCATTGGCTAACAGCACCTGAACCACAGGTAAAAGTATAAAGTGAGACGAGGCTTCAGAGATGTTGATGAACACATAGAACAGACAAGCATACTAGTGGTCATATGTTCAAATCTGAATGTACATTTTTAAAGGTATACTACAGATTTTATAACCAAAACATGACACAAATAGCATGATTATCCAATTATCAAAACTCAAAACTAACGAAAGTTTACATTATGGATATACACTACAAAGTCTTCACACGTGAAATTATGAAATAGATGTCAATGCCAGGATGAGATTGCATTCAATGCAGCACCATCTGACCCTAGCTGACCTTTACAATATTAGCCAGAGCAGTTCCGATGTAAGCAATCATGTGGCTGCCCTCCTGCTTGACGAGGACTGCAGTGGCCGAGGTGTATGGCAACTCCAGCTTGGGCGCAGCCTGAACAGCCAAGGAGCCTTCGATGGACGCGTATGCCTCAGCAACGTCAGACGCCCCACAGACATCAACAGGAGCCGTCTGCAATGAGAGACAAGAAATGCAGCGAGGAACAACAATGTATATTCAATTAAGGGCCAGCGGATAATTGTTAGGGAAGCTCTCTAGCAAATTTCAGAGCCGATGCCATTCTTCTTCCAATGTGTCTGATAACCTCTTCTTGTTAAAATAATGTATAGGTCTTAAAAGGCTATCTATTTTGTTGAGTATATATAACTAGGGTTGTTGATGTTGAATTTGTTGTTGAATTGAGGTCAAATTGAGGCTTTCAAGATTATTTCACTCATCATGATGTTTTTTTGTTTTTGCTTTTTTTTTAAATTGGGGTTTAGAGTCGCTTTCAAGATTCTTTCACTCATATCACGACTTGTCAGTTGTAAGGCAGGAGGAAACCTGCAACATCCATAGCGCTGAATGTTGCAGTAAACCTGCGAGCACTGGCTGGTACTGACAAGACCAAGGATGATAACTGCATTGCCACTCTACAGACATTGCGTCAGAAAGGTAACTTTCGCGAACATTGATGCCAGGCCCACGGGGTAGGATTTGAACCTGGAACCTTTGGCTCCGAAGTCCAACATTCTATCTATGCGCTACCAGCCGCCCCACTCATCATGTAAGTAGACATCACAATATTGGGGCTCATGGAACCGGTAACCAGGGATATGCAGCTAGACATCATCATGCCTGTAGCCAGAGATCCCATCATGCATGTAACCAGTAACTGTAACTAGGGATTATTATACTTGTAAATGTAACAAACTCGTCATAATCTCGTCAATACATTCTACAATATTTTTTTAAACATTATCATAGAATTTATCAAATAGCTCTGCAAGTGGTGGTTATACGTATTATTATTATCATGATGTTCCTATTTATTATTTAAATTGTTTGTAGGTTCACGGGGATACAGTTCAACAACCTATTAGAGAACTTTTGTAAAACATTACAATACAAATGTCAAAAGTATGTTTCCTGGTAAACACATGATAGAGTAGCAACAATAAACCATGTAGTTTTTCCTCCAGATAATGACATCTTGAGACAGTGCACATGCCTCTGGACAGATGACTTATGAATACTTCTGGCATCAGAGATTGCCATCATCAGGAATAGAATTCTGACTGGTACCAGTCTGCCAGACGCGGCCTTAAATACGCCAGACAGCGTATATGATTTAACATCCCTGGCATACAACCTCCTGTAATATACACAGTGAACTTCCTGGTTCTGACATCGCGAAACATTTTTGAGTACGATTTCATGTCTAAACTCAAACCATTTGTTCACAAATCCCCATATATAATTTGAGCTTAAACATGAAACTGTACTCAAAAGGGCATGGCCCTGAAATTATGAAACTTTTTTTAGTACAATTTCATGCTAAACTTGAGCATGAAATCGTACTCAAAGAGTTCATAATCTCGGAGCCTGGTGTTTGAGCATGGATAGTACCAGCATACCCTGAGATTCTAGCTATTATCATGCTGAAAACACAAATATATCTTTGCCAGGTAATATCTTATCATGAGTAATTGCATTTCTTGCAATGTTCAACAGATAACTGAATAGTAGATGGGTTTTATGGTGAAGTATTCCAAATTTAAACTGCTGGGATGCAGAAAGAAGAGTATAACCTAAAAATATTGAATGTTATTATCCTTGTTTCACAAACATATTGACCCTTTTTGGTGAACGTCGAGAGTTTTGAACATGCACAAAACTTTCAACGAACACCAGCGTGTAAGGGCACACACTAGCTGAGCGCTGGGTGGTCGTTAGTCAGTCGTCGTACGCACTAGGGAATCGTTAGCAAGTCGCACTAGCGAATCGTTAGCAAGTCGCTGGCGGATGCTGGCCACACGCTGGATGGAAGGCTAGCGTTCCCTTAGCGTCCCCCAACACATTGATGAACGACCCTCTAACACGTTTGACGACTGCCTAATGACACACTAACACGTTTGATGACCAGGTGATGCATAGCTAACATTGATTAAATGCGTTCTTCAGTCGACAAGCGTTACTCATGCGCTACTCATGCGCTACTCAAGCACTGATGAACGCTAGGCACTCGTTATCCATGCGTTCTGGATGATGAGATCGCCAGCGTATCCAATATTTTCCAAGCGTTTCTTGACCGTTTAGGTTGATCGCCAATGTGTGACAGGGCCATTATTGGGGGTCGACTGTACTGCCAGAGATTCCCTAAAAAGCAGTGCCTGTGCCTCATCCAGCAGTTAGATATAATATAGCTGTACTAGGCACCGCCTGAGAGGGAGATGGTGGGACTAATTGTGTTTTAATATACCAGTTGTGTCCCCTTGACGGTGAATGCCAATGACATCAGTAAATCATGGCATTCGCAGGCAAGATTTCATCACCTACCCTAATCTACTTTTCTCTTTCAATATATTGATGCCATTTAATGTAGATGAAGTTCTGCTGGATTATTTAGGCATTCTGTCAGGTTGAGTTGAGTTATTAGATTTGTACACTGCTCCCAGTTGTGACTGGTTTCTGCCGGCACTTCTTCACTGGGGAGAAATTTCTTCCCCAAAGGAATCAAAATCTATATTGATATTGATGGGTTCCTACTGCTAGTCTGCTCGGTTCATATTCCACCTCATAGAACAAAGTGAAGAACAAGTTGATGTACCGGAACATAGTGAAGAACAATTTGATATACCGGTAGAGGATTCCTCTCTGAGTATGCACTTAGTTTACACTGATGGTGTTTTCCTGTGGTGCTGTTTTGGCCTGCACCCATAATAAATATATACATTTTATGAATGTAATAATGGTGTGATATCAATAAATATGCTATTTTTGCTTGAAAAAAAATTCTGTTATTTGCTGGGAAATTACAGACAATAGTTTATATTTCCTGAAAGATTTAATGATGGTTATAGCAGTTCTCATTCAAAATCACGAATTTTAGCTTTCGATGAATTATCATTAATTCAACTAATGAAAATTCTGCAGATTACATAACACACTTTTTATGTCATCTAATAAATCATTGACATAAATCACTATCTCGATTATAGTCTTAGATATATACCAGTAGTTTACATTCACAGAAGTAAATACGGTCCATCAAACCAGGACTATGAATGTCATTCCATCTGTCAGGGTTATTATCTGGGCCTGTCTGCTGAGCAGTCTCTGGAGAGGCCTCTGTCAGATTCTGTGTTATGTGTGAAGCAACTCCAACCTCTCAAGTCTGGGGGAGGTCCACTGGTGCCACCAATCTGACAGTCGTATGGTCAGGGCAAAGCCAGTCCTTCCTGTCAAATTCTTCTGGCTTTGGCTGCTTTAATCTCTAAATACTTCCTGGACTGGTGGCAAGCTCCAGTACTAGGAATCTTGATGACATTTATCCTTTGTGACCCTGCAGTGCTTTTATGTAGGAGTTAAATTACATAAATGGGTGTCTCAGAACAATGAGGTCAAATAATGTGAGGTGCTTGGTACACTTTCCAGATATTAAATTTCTCAGTTTCCTATTAATACATGATGACTTGGCATCTTATGTAATTGGCATAACCTACAGTAAATAAGAATATGTTCCTACATATTTTATATATTATTTATAATAATAATAATATAATAATTAGTGTATTTATTTCCCGCCAACTTTAGTACACAAAGCGTATGCTCGATGCAGCAATTATCCATGTGATGCGAGATAAAACTAGTTTGGAAGCCAACAGGGTCTATTTAGAAAAAAATAGCAGCTGTAGAGACGTCGGAATAGATGTGTCTTCAGTCGTGATTTGAATGTGGAAAGAGTAGTAGCTTGCTTGATGTTGCTGGGTAGAGCATCCCTGTAGCAGAATGAGCGGTGTCTGAATAAGTTCAGTCTTGGTTTTGGCATGCTCAGTATAATCACAATAGGAATGTATTTACCATATGTGAAAAAGTTATTTTGTACAAAAAGTGCATGTATCTTTGCAACTTGTTGCACGCAACCCTTGATAAATATAATGACCAATACTTATGTTTTCATTCTTGTGACATTACAGAAATATTTGATATACCAGAGAACATAAAGTTTTGCAAGAATCTACAAGATCTTGACTTCAGCAGCAATCCCATATCAAGGTGAGTTTGATTTAGATTGTCTAGTAGATTTAGATTGTCTAGTTGATTTAGATTGTCTAGTAGATTTAGATTGTGTAGTTGATTTAGATTGTCTAGTTGAGATAGTTGAGTTACTTGAAATCCTATGGATTGTCTAGATGTTGTTGAGATTATAGATGAGATGCATTATATCAAGGTAACTTTTATTTAGATGTTTCTTTGAGATATTTGCAACTTGCACTGTTAGTAGAGAGCCGTGTTAAGCCTGTAAAATACCAGTTTCTACACATTGACACCTTTTCTTGCCATTTACTTCACCATGACTTCACATTGAAACCATTATTGCCATTTCATTGACCATATCTTCAGGACTTTCACCAGGTCTACATAATCATATGTTCTATCTGCGGCATGATATACCCCCAAGTGAGCTAGCACTATAAAAACTAAAAATTTTCAAACCCAGCACAGAAATTATTACGTGTTCTATTAATTACAAATATATCTATTATATTAAATTACATTTGTTTTGTCATATTTAATGCAGGCGACATCGCAAAACTGACCATATTACATGATAAATGCATCATTTCTCGAAAATTAGATAACTATCTGCCGTTTCCACATTTGTGTTTTATTAGAGCACGTATATGCGGATTTAATGAACCATTTTATGCCTTGTAATGGCCTGCAACATGAAATTGCCCCAAATGGTCAAGTTTCATGAGAATTGGTGTACAACTGCTACATCTACAACTGTTACATCACAATGCCATCACAATGCCATCATCACAATGCCATCATCACAATGCCATCATCACAATGCCATCATCACAATGCCATCACAATGCCATCATCACAATGCCATCATCACAATGCCATCACAATTACCATGCTGGCCCTCCATTCCACCAAATGGTCATAGCACTATGACATATTATGACTATGTAGACGAGTTATGACTCTGGTAGCAATAGTCTTTCTGTGGAAGGAGGCCCGGATCTGTCATCTCTGTCCAAGGAGTCTACTGCAGTTATCATGGCCATTGGAGCAATGCACAGTTATCTATCGACTATTTATTTTATTTGTTGGTTCACAGATCTGCCACCCTACATTTTCTTGAAAATCAAAAGTGTATAAGGATATTGAACGATAATAATGTAGGTCATATCCTCATACACTGTTTTTTAAATATTTTAATGAACATAATTTGTCAAAATAATTCATTCATACAAAACATTATTTCTGTTTACCAGTATTTACTGCATTGGATGGTGATACTTTATTTTGTAAATAAATCCAAGCATTACTGAGTAGGAACATATTTTACAATACCAAATATTAAGGACGAACTATTATTAAATTAACATCATTAAATATGTTCATACATGAGAAAACATCCATGAACCAACATATACAAAATAAGATGACTATAGTCGTATTCATTTAAGTAGAGCCACAATTACAGCTATATCGTGGAAATGTTAAAAATACTGTTAAAGCACCATTGCACATGTTGGTGATGGTACATAACCAGAATCTACTGGGCCTTTGATCAGTTTTCACGAAAACATAAAGCAAACTCGGCTCTGACATCCGTGTAATTTATGAATTGAAAAAAACACGGGCTCTGTTTAAATGAACATGATTATAATACTCTTCATTTTTATTCTATTTTTCAAATTCAATTTACGACAATTCGTGAGCTCTTTTCATCATGATTGACAGTCAGATTGTACCAGTCGCCTATGTAATTGTAAGAGTGACACATTGAGAGAGTAATTTGCAATATTGATTTGCAGATTGCCTGATGGTCTGACACAGCTTCGGAATCTAACACACCTCGGCCTTAATGACGTGTCACTGGAACGACTACCGTACGACATTGCAAGGTATGTCACTTGGGCTGGGGAAAAGTAATGACGTTGGTCAAACTACAAAACTTTGCAATCTTTAACAAACCAGTCCACTGCATTGTTATCAATGACTGATGTGATGGCTGATTATATGGAGCTATACATATTATTCTCACGAGATATGTCGAGAACGGTTTCAAATTCTGATAATATTCTACACGATGTCACCTATCTGTTAACACAAATATCATGGTTACATCAAAGTATTTTTTAAAGAAGTATTCCAATTACATCGTATTAAATTGTATTAATATGTACTGTAAAACACTTATATGTGGCGCAGACTTGTAGGAACAATTGAATAAGGCCATAGTTAGTTGATCCACTTTGGAAAATACAAATAATTATTTTTATTATATTCTGTCGACTGTACGAGACTTTGGAAAATTATGATAATAAATGGTGAAGGAAAAAGTCGTATAAACCATCATTGAACATGAAGAAAGAACAGCATGCGATGGTTGACACAAAGTCGAAGCCAATTTGATTTGCTACTGGTAAATATTTCTATTTCGAGTACTTACGACAATAAACATTGGTAAAATGGTAAAATTATTTTTATATTGGAACCGGCCAACTGGCCAAAATATCAGATTATATTTATGTATATTTTCGACTGAAACCTGGATTGGAAGATCTGGAGTGTGAATGGAATTAATTTTGACAAAAGTGCTTGCTTGGCATGTGCTGATGCACATTTCTTCACATATTTGACGTCTACATTGTAAAAATGTACAATGTCTTGCAGTTTGACCAACTTACAGTCGTTGGAGCTGCGTGAGAATCAGTTGAAGGACTTGCCACGGTCGCTGTCGTACCTGACCAAACTCCGCATCCTAGATGTTGGCAGCAACGAGATCGGGGCCCTCGTGAGTACTTCCTGTCCGTCTGCAGTCTGTCTGCAGTCTGTCAGTATTTTGTTCACTCACTGTAGTCTTGCTATTTGTGTTCAAAATACAAACAAAGTAAATATTTTGAATAGCTCGAATGCTAATTGCTGACATAGTGTTATAACCATTAAATGATGTTTTAAATTGAACTTCCGAATTATTGGAAGGATTATCATTTCTACTACTAATTTAATGTTACCATTGAACAAGAATAAGAAGATGTCCACTTCCAGTACTGATGTCAAACTCTATTGTCGGGGGGTCCTAGGGTACTGTGTTGAGTTTTTACATGAAAGCATGAAATTGTCCTCTTGTCAGCAAAACAACTAATGGCAAAATTGCTTTACAAACCAAAACAGGGAGCGATATTACTCACAAATCTTATCTTCTCAAATTGAAATTGGAATTGAATTGGAAAAAGTTGAAAATGACCACTGCAGTGCCAAGGATCTGGCCCTGATTTGAGTTTTTGCACAAGTCACAGCACTGTGTCAATGGGAGAAATCTCGGCTGAGCAAAATCTCAGTCAAGTTTGTTTCAAGAAATCGAGGCCTGGTGGTACTGTGATACAAAATACAGACATAGTGAAGACATTCTGCTTTCGACTGATACAACCAGTGACTACATACCACTGAAGTGAAATGTATGTATATTTTTGTTTAAATCAAGTCAAATGATCGTTGGAGCTATGATGATATTATTTCAGCCGGACACTATTGGGTCACTGCCGGCCCTTGAGGAGCTGTGGCTGGACTGCAATGATCTGACCGACCTGCCTATGGTGAGTTCTGCTACATAAACCTCGGTGCGTTGGGTGTGACGAGGACCTCACGGTCAAGCATACAAAAGCAATGATGTGTATACCATGTGATATATGTACTGTCCACTTTTACCTCCAATTTGGTCCAAAATGACCATCTACGGCTGCGATTATGTCCCAGAATATTTCAAATATTGCTCATTACCTCTCATTTCTTGGTCACAGGAAATTGGTAGTCTGAAAAAGCTTGCTCAGCTAGATGTGTCCGAGAACCAGATCGAGTACCTGCCTGAAGAGATCGGAGGCCTGGCCAACCTGACGGACCTCTCTCTGTCACAGAACAACATCGAGTACCTCCCTGATGGAATAGGTGGGTGCCCAGTCATCAGCAAGGGAAGCATTTTGGCAATAGCAACTTTACCTGGGTGTTTTATCTGTACGCAAAATTGGTGCAAAGGTTTAAAAAGCAATCACCATTCTATCCATTGTACATGAATATATTGTTCAACACACATGCAAGTAGATATGTTGCAGTGAATGTGTATAATCAGGTAATATACCTAATAACTGAATTTTCAGTTAATATTATACACATTATATAATTGATTATACACATTCACTGTAACATATGTACTCTGGATTCTGCATATTTTCAAATAATTTTGAGAGAAATTTAATAA
>JAUTBT010015250.1:0-22653 GCA_032361225.1 Lepetodrilus schrolli
CCCCACCCCCCCCCCCCCCCCCCCCCCCCACACCTACCCTGAATTAAATATTATTGTTTTTGTTTGCATTTATTTATATACATTGGAAATTTATTGTCATGATGGACTGTGGAGTATGAGATTGATGACAGAATGTGGTCCATGTTGCAGATGCTGTCACAGGTGTACTCCAAAGCCGCCCAACACGCAGCCCAGCAGGCAGCTATTCAAGCCTTCAATCCTGGCAAAAAGAAAGTAAAGCGTAACTAGGAAGTTGCCGTAGAAACGTAATTGTTGGTTTAGTTTGCTGGTTAGAAAAGCCATTCCTAAGCAATGGTACAAGTTGGCCTAGATGGATCCTGATTGATTGGAATGTTCCACACGGGCAAAGACAAACCCTGATATTGACAGATAGCTGTCATCTCATGATTGTTATGTTTGTGTTAATTTGTAATGTCACGACGACACAGGGCTGTTGCATTGACTGTCTGAGTCATCTCTGTGTCTTGGGTGTAAATGGAATTGTTTACAACATTGCCAAAATATAATGTATGTATAATATGTGTTCGTGAAAGAATGTATCGTAATTTAAGTTAAATAAGGATGGTATAGTTGGATATGAGTATAGTCCACCAGGTCTACCATCAACCATGTTCCTCTCAAACGCAGATTTGCTGGAAATCAGTAATGTATCTCTTGCCGTTGAATGTTTATACCTGCTATTAAAGCAGACTAGTCAAGACGACTGTTTTAACTATGGAGGCGGTCTAACTGTGCAATTGTCTAACAGTACCACTAGACAATCTCTACTTCTGTAGATATTGGAGATCTGCAATGGTTCAGTATTAGAGGTATGCTATTAATAAGCAACACACTTGTCTTTATGACTTTTAACCCTCTCCCTGCTGGATTAGACATAGGAACTACTATTTAGGGCATTTCGAATTGTCTTGGCTCGGATAGAGTTAAAGGAAATCTAACAATGTGTAACAGTAAAGTGATATTCCTTTGTATAATGACTTAATGTTTTCTGAAAAGGATATCATTGTCGCATATGGATGAATGTTCTATCTGCGGCATGATATTCCAGTGAGCTAGCACTATAAAAATTTGTGGAAATCTAGACTAGTACAAGCAGTACATATGCATGCAAGCCATGATGTGAGTGAACAAATTTAAAAGTGGCTTTAAACCCCAAATCAATCAACTAACAGCGTATGGATGAAAAATTCGCACTGTGACATAAAACATTAACTCGCGGTGAAAGGAAAGAACTTGACATGCTTTCAATGTGCAGAAGTAACTTTATTATGCTCTCAAGTATCAGAAACACAAAAGTATTAGTGTAATCATAATTTATGAAGTACTCTGAAGATTTAGATACACACAACAAAATTAATTAAAGGGCCAGTAATCTTTTTGGAGACATTTAAATTTAGCTTACATTGTTATTACAAGACAAATTTCCAAATGTCTACAGGCTGCAGGTTCTCTTCAAGAACTAACAGACACAATGGAAGAAGAATGACACCAGATTCCTCCAGCCGAGTTTCGAGATTTGGCAGAAAGATTCCCCCATAAAATATCTGCCGGTCCTTAATTTATTTTGTTGAATATATAATGTAGATTCCACAAAGGTAACTGATTAATTATAATCAATAATGCTTTGCCACAATAAAAAAAATAATGAATTATTATTAGAAATAAGCACAATGTCTAGAAACGGTCAGCTTTTTATACAACTAGTATGTTTTGTTTATTACTTGATTGTGTACATATCTATGGTGTATGTTGACATGACTAGCATGTGGATATTATTGACTCCTGTGTTTTTCTCTTTAACTCAGGAATTGTCTGCTGACAATAAGCATGTTAACATTATACGTATGTTCATGAACATTGTTGGAAGGTCGATGTAATACTTCGGAATTGAATAGCCATTCAAAATATAACCAGTGACAGGATGCATATGAAAAAGCTCAAGAGAAGTTTACAATATGATAATCAGTTTGTTACTTGGAAAGGAGGGGGTGGTGAGTTGAGGGGTAAGGGGTGGCTTGTTGGGTGGGTGGGTGGACAGTGATCATAGGTATCCGATTAACCATAGGGCATTAACACTTATTAACACAATAATGTTGTACACAACAATATCTTTATGGAGTGATTTTTTTTAGCTTTAGCAAATGGTGTTTAAAAATATAACAATGTTTCTTAAATTATTAAAGACTTGTATGTTCAAATCAGCAAATGTGGTGCAAAATTCTCGTTGAATCGCATTAAATTATTGCGATTCCTTACTTGGATATTTTATGATCATGAACTATGATGAACTGTGCCTTCCTATTACAAAATTGTATTTGTCGTGTGTGCATTCACCTTCTCACTGCTGGATTAGACACAGGTACTGCTCTTTAGGGCATCTCAGGTTGCCTTCAGCATTGAGATGGTTAATTGAATCAATTACACTTCTAATGTGGTGTTTGTATCTGTTCAATCTTTTGTTGTGGAATTATCCATGACAACTTGACAAAGTGCTCATAGCAAGTGCTATTTATGGCGCATCGGTATGTTATTAGATACTGTTTTTCAATACATATAGATTGAAAGCAGATATCTGTGTCATCGTCATTTCCTATCACTGATTGAATCTTGATTATAGAGAACTTTAGATTTTACAATACTTGCATTGCAATGGGTTATGATCTAAATGTTGCCCCAATGATCGTCCCTGGATGTTTGAATGTTTCCTATAGCTCTGAAGTATATTTCTGCACAGTTGAATATTTAGTTACAACACTATGGATGATGGGCTTCACAGATATTTAAATACAAAATATGCATTAACTTGCTTGAATAATTCTGTATAAGTTTTATTTTTTTCTTAAAGTGACTCAAACACCAAATTCATATTGTATAAACCTAAATAACTGATGATCCTACACCATGTACAGTGATTTATTTATCTCCGAATGATCTGAATTGGTTAGTTTTCTGGACAGTTAGGTGTTGTGTATGGCCGTCTGAGTGAGGGCCAATCATAGCGTACTCTTCTAACCACGTGATTAACGGAGCTTTATCAAACATTTTGCATGTGTTGTAAACAATCCTTGTTTGTTTCGATGGGTTTATATAGTTGTTCATGCATGAAAGCTCGGATTCTTTCAAATACAGCTCTTTATATTACATATGACCAATAATAAAAATGGGCATAGGTAAAATCACATTATTTTTGCCACACTCGCCTCGTGTACGAGTCCTTTAAAGAAAAAAAATAATCATAATTATTATATTTATTGTTTCTTGAAAATTGTTAATTAAATATTAAGAATCGGTGTTAGTTTCAGACGAAGTTCTGTTTGTTGATTGTATCTTATTGCAGAATTAATTTGTTTGATATTGTTTAACACCTGTATGTACCTGTAAATATGTAATATTAATCAAAAATTGTGTACAGTACTAAAGCATTGCTAATATGTTGCAATGAATTCATACATGTGATTGAAGAGATACTCTGAACATTAGCTTCTGAACAGTGGAGGATGAAGAATGGATCCATGTCTGCCACACTATGATTTCCTTATTTAATCACATCATTGATTCCGGTGCAAATTTGCCAAGCATAAATTGCTTCTGCTTATAATCTTGACCATATATATTAGCTTATTGAAGGGTAATTCAATAGTCTGTCGGATCCAATCCTTTCTCAGCATTAAAGTCAGCCCAAATACCCTAAAGGCTAGTAATATTACAGGATTTATTTGGGTGTTTATTTGGACAAGTAGGTTTCCATCTTTGCTATTTACATGAGAATTGCATATTTTACAAATTTATTTTCTTATCATGTCCTATTATAATTAAGGTCATTTTATCTTGCTGACAACCAGAGTGTATATTTGTATCTATTTTCTATGCCAGCATGTATCCTAAATTATTCAACTTTCAACATAATGCATTCCATCTCGATAAGGAAAAAAGCAACTGCTTAGATATTTTGCTTTTCATGTATTTTTGTAGGGAAATAATTTACCTTGTGTGTTCTGTTGGTTTGTATCCCAATCATCTGAATTGTTAATATCCGATACTAGAAATAGATGTGAATTTTTAATCTGCTGTTGTGTGATAAAATATAGTTCTATGAAAATTGTATTACCTACTCTTTAAACCCAGACCAATGTTTATGGTCCTTGCATAGCGGACCTTAGTGGCTAAATTGGATGGATGCATGATTTTCATTATTTTTCATTATTTATTATTTTTTAAATAAGAAGAAATAAACATGCTGAGATGTAACTTATTCCTGAAATTATCAGGAATCAACACCAGTGCTGATGTGCTACCTGTAGCATGCCACTTTGTAACTGGCACAATTCGCATACAAAGTTAAAATTAATATTTTCGTTTGTAAGCAAACACACTTTTTTTTTTTTTTTTTCTTTTTCTTCTTATTTTCACGTTTCTCTGCAGTGTTCTGGTGATTAAGAATAAGATATTTCCAAAAATCAGATCAGCTCAACCCTCTCTTCTGGATTAGGCATTGTTCACTAGGGTATCTCCGGTTGCCTCCAGCATGGAGAGGGTTAATAAAATTGGTCTGGCCTTCTGTATATTAGCAGTAATGTAACTCGTCGCATGGTCATTCTATTCGTTTCTAGTTGCACATGCTTATCACAAGTTTGTATTTTCTCAGTCTTTGTTTTGTGTACCTCAAACAAATCATAAAGTTCAGTAATGGTGAGCAACAAAATTATACATCGCTAATCAATTAACTTTATTCTGTAATATTTGTTTTTCAAATTAATTATTACTATTGATACTAATGAAGTAATACTAATGAAGTAATAACTCGCCAATGACAATTATATGCTGTTGCCATGGAAGATTTTGAGAAAAAACGACGAGATACGAGTGATTACGGAAAATATGTCCCGAGTGAAATTGTGAACTGTGAACATTAATTTCAAGAGGGATATATTTTCCGTAAGCACACGTATCGAGTGGGTTATTCTAATTATTCAATATAATAAGTTTAATGTAATATTAACCATTGAAAACTTACGACAAGCAGCTTTATCGAGAGGACGAACTAGCAGTCGAAAGCGTACATTTCACCTAAGCACGAGAAACGAAATGACCTAATCAACACTGTTGATTATGGAATCGTTATTACACAGTAGGTATCCACCACGTAAGTATATTGAATAATCTAAAATATTGTCCTCTACAAAAGATCTACATCATCCCTGCCTGTTGGACTGAGTGTAGAAGCATCATCTAAACTAGTCGCAATGCCTCGTATCAATAGGAAATGAACAGTAGCAGAGTCTCAAGGATGGTAGTAAAAGCTGTCCTAGTAGCACCACCCTTCAGATAATTTTCTTCTTTGGCAATACTCAAAGTATACCAATCTCTGCTCATTTTACCAGGTCATGTCGCCATTGTATTTGCTGTTGATGTGGCCCTGTGCTCGACACGACTTTCACGTGTTCTGACTATGCCTATGTAACAACGCCTATAGACAAAGGGTGTTATGTGTTGTCCCCCAGAGTATAGATGTAAACCTATGCAACCTATTTTTACCATTTTTTCAAATGTGTTCTTGCATCATGGGCAATGTCAAAAAGTTAATAAAGTTAAATAACATCCTGCTTTTTTTTGTGTTGTGATTATTGACAGTGATAGATAGTTCACGTGAATCTCAATTATATTTAGAAAATTTTTGTTACCGATAAGATATGTATTTACGATAGTGGGTCTGCTGATATTCAAATACTTGTAATGAGAACCAGCCAACATCTTCACTGAACAAACCATGTAGGAGATCCGTATATAATTTATTACAATGATTTATGCAATATGAATTTCTGGCTAGAACAAAAATATGAGTAGATTAGCTAGTTATATAAATAGATATTCACAAGTTCAGTTGTAACTAATAATTTGATACAAGCACATTTAATATGCACCTCTCCTTCACAAGTTTTCAATGACGTACATAATCTGAAAGTGTATATGTGTACCTACTTCAACCTAACCTCCTCAATAGCTGGTTATTTTTTTTATTTAGAAACACATATGATAATTCAACGTGTTCGATTTCTAGTAGGTAACCCAATAATTTAGCTTCACCACCAATCGGCCCAAAACCATTATTACTCTTCTCCGGCACATATTCACATAATCCTTCCACGAAAAGCAAAATAACAATAATCATGATGAGCACTAAATTCATCTGGTTCTGTAGCTGCTTGGTGAAATTAATGTTCACTTCCGGTAGGAAAGCTGAAATTTGGCAGCAGGCTGTGTGGTACTTTGTCCGTATGCTGTACTGCATTAAATGTCATGACCATCGTGTCCGTATGCTGTACTGCATTAAATGTCCTATGACCATCGTGTCCGTATGCTAGCTATACTGCATTAAATGTCCTGTGACCATCGTGTCCGTATGCTATACTGCATTAAATGTCATGTGACCATCGTCTTGGAGTCATGGTATTACTGCATGTACAGCACATAATTTATTCTTATTCGTCTAGTGACATCACATAGATCTGTACGCATTAGTACGCATCCTGATCTTTAAAATCCTGTCATTCCATAAGATTGTTGTTATTATTTATATTTCTGTAAAGACGCATCAGAACTAGTTTCGCTGATGACGCTGTTTTCATCGTTTTCACTGAGGTTATCGCCGTGTCGATCGTTACTCTTCTCACTGTTCTTATCGCTGTGTTTCTCGGAATTCTTGTCAGTGGACCGGTCAGACTCCAGCATTTTGATGACAGCTGGAGTGTCTTGGTCTACCGGTTCGCCGTCCAGGTTGAGGATTCCGGCCTCGATCAACTCCTGCTTGTGGGCTTCTGCTTCTCGCACAGCTTGCCTGTACTCACGGTCTCCCGCGATCAGCTCGCTGAGGAGAACATAAAATATTCTGTTTTTTAAATAATAAAAATAAAGTTAATAAAATTAAATTAATAAAAGCAACATAAACGTGTGTTTGAAACAATTCATTCAAGTCAATTGTGAATGAGCAATGGTAGTATGTAATGCAACCTCAAAATCAGATCCGAAACTGACGCTCAGATCTTATTTTAATTAGATTGTACTTAGTGATACAAGTATATGTGTAAATTTGCCATGATATAGTGTACACAATATCATGTTGATCCAGAATCCACTGCGCGGTTCTATGGCCAGTGGCTCTTGACCTAGAATCAAGTCCTGTTACATCTAAATACATAATAGCAATATCCATTATTATCACGTAACATAGGAGTTTTGGAGTGCAATAAACCCATGGTATAAATATAAATATGTTTACTAGTATCAGTAGATTATCAGAGTCCTTTTATACCTCTTTCAGAGCTTCCTCTTGGGACTTAATTTGTCGAATATAAAGTTAAAAGATTTCTTCAATTAAATATGCAAACACATGTATTATAATATTTACACATTTACTTGGAACTTCTTTTTTTGTTGTCCGTGTGCTTTAACCCAATTGCAAAGACATTTGTCTATTATAGTGTTTGTGAATGAAAATCGATATTACAATATAATAGTTTTTACAGTTATGTGATTAATAGAATCTCACATTCGTGTTCATATATTCCTGAATATATTAAACCTGTTGGCCAAACAAATTATATTATGCTCGGCTAAGCCTAACATTATACTATATCAGTATCAGTTTTGCCAACTCATTTAATAAAATCAGTATTATATGACTACTCATATGAGATCCTCTTTTATTCATGCCAGAACAGGTTGATGTTTCTATGTGTACGGTCCTTACTTGCTGTGCCGCAGTGTGGACAATGTACATGTATACAGTAAAGGCAATGCATGTGTACATACGCGTAATCTACTTCTCCATTTCCGTCCCTGTCCAGTCTACTGACCAAATCCTCCACCTGCTCGTTCGTCATCACAATCCCCGCAGACTGAGAATATGAATACTCTGCATATTTTTTCAGCACATCGAAGGCAAAGAATGGGAAATGCTACTAATATAATATCTATCTATCTTTGGATTCAAACAGATCGTAAATCAGAGCGTACAGTGCAACGTGTTTTTACTATAACCGGAACTGACTGTTACAAATCTTTACCGCAGGAGTGCCTGAGTAAACGTTTTCTTTAAAACAGGCTTTGGATACTACTACTAATATACTCAACAAAATTAATTAAGGGCTAGCAGTCCTTTTGGAAATATAATTTAGCTTTATATTATTTTAATGACGAATAATTTTTAAACATCTGCACACTCCTGATATTCTTCAAGAACTTGTAAACGCAGTGGAAGATGAATGGCACATGATTCCTCAAGCAGAGTTCCAAAGGTTGATAGAAAGCTTCCTCACAAAATATCAGCTGGCCCTTAATTTATTGTGTTGAGTATAATATAATAATGATACGCAGGCCAATGAGAAATTGGTAAAGCTGCATTTAGTTTCCTCATACCCGAATTCCTCTGATAAATTCCTCCTTGGTGATGGACATGCTGCCATCCTTGTCGAAGTCCTTGAAGAGGTCTATGAGACGGTATCCTGACTCTCTGACGTACTTCTTGATCTTGTGCATCGGGTTGTCTTTGACCCACCTCTCCCACTCCACTCCCCGCATGGTGGAAAGCTTCATGAAGCGCTTGTTGAGACCGCCGTAGATGACCACTACAGAACGCTCCTGTTCCAGCTTCTCCTTAAGCTCCACGAAATTGTCGTGTACCCACACGTCCTGTGGACATAGCGTGTGGGGCAGTAGTGTGGTGTGGACGTGCAGATGTGGTTATAAAGAGTGTCTGAAAGACAGAGAGCAAGAAAGAGAGAGAGAGAGAGAGGGGGAAAGGGAGAGGGAGAGAGAGAGAGTGAAAACAATGACAGAATGATCATCAGAGAAAGAAAGAGAGATAGTCAGACAGACACATTGAGAATGAGAGGGAGATAGAGTGAAAAATAATGACAGAATAAGAGAGAGAGAGAGAAAAGAGGGAGATAGATAGATAGAGAGAAAGAGAGAGAGAGAGAGAAAAACAAAACCTACCAGCATTTCTAGGTATTTCATAGAACTGCAGTCGTTTCTATCCACCGCCATCAACAGAGCCATTGCCCCGTCACTACCTATAGGGTTGGAGCTGATCTGAGGAGAGTAAACCCAGTGTTAGTGTTCTAGAACGTGGACCCAGGTACGTGGATGACTCTACAAAGGAAATACGTTGAATTGCATCTTTAATACTAGAAAGCTATCGATGACACGGAAACAAACATAGGTATGTTGCTCGCACTACAAAGGAAGCACGTTCTGATGAAATGTACCTTTAATGTTACTAAGGTATCGTTGACTTGAAGTCCTAAAGCCACGTGACCCGCACCGTCTTCCGGTATACGATTGAAGCTGATGTCAAGGTCAAGTAGAGTTCGGTTGACCTTCAGCGCCTTTCCCATCGCTTCAGATCCGGGTAGGCCCAATCCGTTCATGGAGAAATTAAGTGTGCGTAGGCCGTAGTTCTCCTGGATGCAAACAAACAACAATATTGAAATCGAAATTTTAAATACCAATTTTCTTTCAAATTAACGTATGTTTATTTTATGTTATTTTAATTATCTATGTTTTCTTTAGTTATGTTTAGAAGGTGTTTATAACGGCGTTCAAAATTATTTCGTTCACAAGACGTGTTGGCAGTAGTGTTCGGCAGCAGGAAACCTATTCAACATAACGGTTAGTGTTCCGTCAGACATACGAGCACCGGCTGGCACATCCTCTGTCTCGCAGTGGGATCCACATATTTCATTCACTCCACAGTTGATGAAGGTACTGAAATTCAACGAGCTGTTGATAGAGTATGCGTCTGGCACTGACAAGCCATGGATTACAATTACAAATGTACAGAAAGCCATCCGTATCATGAACGCTTCTTTGGAAATGTGCTCATTCTACTGCCATTAATGCCTGGGACAGGGCAGTGTTGTAACTCGGGGAGATTGTAGTTGAATTGCAGAATAGTATGTGTTCTCTACCTGAACACCCTCTGCAATATACACTGCGCCTCGAGTTCGGAATCTGTTCCAGCTGAGATCTAGCGTCTCCAGAGATTCGTTCTGACACAGCGCTTCCTTGAAGTGAACAGCACCTTCCTCTTCAAAGTGGTTGTGACTCAGGAAAAGATGATGCAGCGTAATGTTCTTCTACAAGACAATCGTACAACATAATAACAACAGGGTATGGCGAGACACTGGTGAAAAGTTTACAAGAGGACGAATGAATGGCTTGATCTATGGTTATCATTACAGGTATTTGTGGCCTGGTTATTGTTTCTCGAGGGGTCACGTATCTACTACGAGACCATGCATTATACGCACTTTAGTAGTGATATATTGTACATGGAGATGGGGAGCTTACGAGGGCGCTATCGTCTCATAGTGGATACCAGAACTTCGTGAAACGGTACCCTGGTGTGTGTACTGTCCCGGACCATGGCCAATGTCTCGTTACGTCATAGACGAAACGTGAAACAGTCACTGAGCCTAGGCCTTGGGTTCCTTAGTATCAAGACTGAGGAAGAAGACAACTTGATTAACTATTCCAGTGCAAGGATGGATATTTATTTACCTTTAACATATTGCATATACTTTCCGCCGCGGAATCTTTGATTTCATTACCTGAAAAGAAGCAAATTCACGTACACGTTAAGGTATAACTTCGAACCTTCATGTAGGATTAAACTGCGAGCATAACGCACTATTCTTGTAGATGGTTATTGGTAGTAGATGCAATTAATAGCTCACCGGATAGTTCTAATTTGATTACTGTGTCATTCTTTAGTAGAAGGTCACATAAGGATATAGCACCAGTACTGCCGATCTTGTTTTCCGACAAAACCTGAAAGGAAGCCAAACACCACAATAAAACACAGATATCAATATAGAATTAATGTTAACATCTGCACCTGACATCCATAAGGACCAGACAATAGAGTATGGGTAACTATCCTATCCGTACTGTGAGCTGAACGAACTGATGTCAGTAAAATTAACATGCGCAATGTATACCGTGACAATTAATTGTCTATGATTCCACATTCGGTTAGAAATAAAGATATATGAAAAGGATATTTAATCATATGTCAACCCAAAACGATATATGATCGCAAGAGTGCGCTAGCCGTTTGGATCCTACATACATTTCACTTTCACAGTCTCATTAACATCAGATCCGAAATTGACAGACATAGTGTATCCTATTGGATTAGATCCTGCTGGAGGAGTTCCTACTGAGACTGACCAGCTCTGTGATGTAGATGTTCTCTCTGAGCATGTCGGACAGGCACATACATCCAGCTTCTTCAACCGAGTTTCCCTCCAGATCCAACTTCTCGATCCTGTTGTTGATCTGCAGGAAAGAAAAATGATAGTTGAAATAACTTCAGTGCCAACGGAAACACGACAGTGGTCATTGCATACGTTTTCTGTTTGTACCAATGGCTGATGGCTCGGTCGATGGGCCTTGGTTTTCAAACCCAATAAATGCCTTGACATCGATAATATTTGAACGAATATCCATTCAAACATAGACATGTCATATAGCCTGTGCACTCCATAGGTGATGCAAATACTCGCATAATCACTTCAATACTGATAACTACTCCCAAAAAAAGGGCCAGTAACCTTTTTGGATTCATAAATGTAGCTTTATATAATTTTAACAAGGAAGTATTTCCAAACGTCTACAGGCTACAGGTACTCTTCAACAATCTGTAGACGTATATATGAAGAAGAATGAGGCGCGGTTCCTCAAATCGAGTTAAAGAATTTGGTAGAAAGCTGCCCCACAAAATATTTGCTGGCCCTTAATTTAGTTTGTTAAGTGTATTTAAATTCTTGCTTCGGACTATACTTTCACTTGAATTGTCAATTATCGCCTTTGAACCTCCACAATTCTTCAGGTAACAAGTATCTTGTTTCTATCAAAAGTCTCCAAGGACTTATTTAGAGGTAGACTATTAAAATATATGGAGCATCTCTGCGAAGAGAACCTGAAACATTGGAAGAAGACAGCTGCCTTGGCCCTGCGCATGGCTACCTTGAGCGGCACACACAGAGATTTGGCGCCATCTGGCCCCAGCCCGTGAAATCGCATGGCGACCTCATGGTCCGCTATGTGTTTGATGAAGTAGGAGGCTGGGGTCACCCCAATCGTCTCACACGCGGCGACGTAGCGTTTTTCACCGGATGTGTCACTCTTCAGTATTATCTGTTCGCTATGGAGCCATTCTGCAAGCATTGGAACGCAACATTTTTGTTTTAATTTCTTGTCATTTCTACATAAAACATTATCTATATATGCTTTATTACGAGATATGTATACTCTAAACACAATATTTATCGTATATATGCAAGGCTTTCCTTTCTGGTATTTACTTTAAACCTCCGAGGACATAGTCCCAATTTGAGGGCAATATAAGTTGATCATAATATCCCAGTAACTCTTGTAACCACTTGGGTCCTGAGTCCTCCAAGAACTTACCGTCCATATCCATATCGAGGTCAGTGTCATAATCCACTGTCTCGTTTGAATCAGACTCGGAAATGACCTCACATGGAACATCATCCGTGACGTCATATCCGTACTGCGTGATGAGGATACTGCGCATGTCAGCGTCCTTCTCCACTTCCGCCAGCCGTATGCGTGATAGACAAGCACTTCCTGCTGAAACAGAAACTTTGAATTGGAAACTGGACGTTGAAAGGTTTGGTCGCATCAGCTCTTTCTTGCTGAAACAAAGTATTGCCCTGATTTGAGATTAATGCAACAGACAGACAATGTGGCGCTTTTCAAATTGATCTAATCGTAGCTGCCTACAACTAATGTCACTACAATGTCAGATCAAGTATTCGTTACATAAAGTCTTTCATCTGATGCGGTATTTTTATAGTTGTTATGCATTACAGATTTCCCAGATTTGTATTACTGGATTTTGCATTAGTTAAAGTCTTACATATATGTATTCCGTTTTCCGGTTATATACTGCATATACATGCTGGTTGCGATTCAAGGAAATGTGTGGCGAGTGTGTAAGAAAGTACATGTCAGACCGTGATTGATCTCAAGTCAAAAAGCAGGGACAATGCCACTGTAGATCATCGGTTATCTACGCTCTCTGTACATGACGATACCATGAAATGGCCACGTTATCCTGCATATTACACATCAGTGTATAGAGAATTTACCTTTAAAGGAAGGCGTACGTGCCTTCTTGGAGGTGGCGCTGTAAGACCTCGAGGACATGGTGGCGCTGTGAGATCTCGTGGAGACGTTGTCGTTCTCGCCCCACGAGACTCCCGACGTGGAGAAGGGGTTCTGGTCGGACTCAACATCCGACTGCACGTCGTCCTCCCTAGACGTCCCTTCGGAGTATGCTGCATCTTCTTGAGATCGTCCTATAGACTCTGCTGCTACTTCCCCAGGTGCTCCCACAGCATCTGCTGCTTCTATGTCAGTGTCCGCCTCCATTCTCTATTGCCCTCACCAGATGAACACTGTATAATACGAGACATCATGCGAATATTATGTTAGTAACCTGTCTGACATTGCCATACATTATGCATGACATGTTCCTCTAGACAACGGAAGTCAGTGACGGGCTGTTAAGTTTTGATCGCTCCGTTGAGATCCGGAGTATACGATACTGCATATCGAAATGCATTACACAATTTAATTATGTCTAATTCGCAGTGTTGATTCTAATCATGATCACGTAAATCTTTCAAATTTAAACAATGATTATTTTCGTCGTGTTACACGTAAAATAGATACTTTAATAATGCCTAATTCGCATTGCTGATTTTAGATATAATTTGCCATACAATGCTTCTGCGATTTAAATATATAGTTGACTGTGCTCCTTTAAAGAGTACGTGTATCTTTGTTTTCGTAAATATGTTTAACATGTATACAGTCATTAATTAAATACTGTGCAGAATACACGTAAGAAATTTGGGTTGTCAATGCACTGAACGCGATGAGGTGAGTTTTTCGATCAATATATATATATATATATATATATATATTAATAATAATAATAATAATAATGTCCTCGACAGTTATTATGTGTACTCAATACAGTGTTACGTCTTACACAGAGCACTGCTGTAGTTCACACCAGGGACAATTCCAGTTGCTTTCAAATAATATAATGTGTTAATTCCCCTTTCCCACAATTCGCTTTAATTTTTTTTAAAGATGGAGTTCAGAGCTGCTTTCAAGTTTCTTTCACTTTTATCATGGCTTGTCATTTTCATGGCAGGAGGAAACCTAAGACATCCGTAGCGTTTAATATTGCAGTAAAGATGGGAGCACCGGCTTGTACTAACAGACTAATTAATATACATGTATGTGGAACACTTTAGAAGAATACTAGTAGAGATAATAGTCTCACAAAGAAATATTTTTCTGAGCTTGATAATTTAGGGTTTCGAGGAAATAAAGAATATCTCTCCCTCTCTCTCTCTCTCTCTCTCTCTCTCTCTCACTCACTCTCTCTCTATATCTCTCTCTATCCCCACCCCCCCTCTCTCTCTCTACCTCTCTCGCTCTCTCTCTTTCTCTCTCGTTCACGTAACCATGATCACGTAAATCTCATATTTATACGATGATTATTTTCGTTCTGTTACACGTAAAATAGATACTGTAGTTGAAATTTTCCTACGTGTACTGCGGTATCTGTATGTCTTAACAGTAAGTGGTACTATTTTTGTAGGGATCGTTAGTAATCTAATACATATAAATAATACGCATATCCTGCTCCAAACTAATGGGTAGAGTTACTCGAATTCCGTTACAAAACACCCATATCCTCTAACACAATGTGAGACACAATAACAAATGACACAATTAGATATGCTAATTAATAATAAATATATCTCATTGTCCGATATACTAAGACAGACCATGTATACTGATATACTAGGTATCAAATCACACTTTATCTGAATAAATTTAATTAGAATGACAGTTGAACAATTACTACGGTGGTGCATTGTCTGCGACTGTGCGTTATCTGATCCGAATCCGGTCATGGATCAATATATCCGTTAAGACGTGGTAGATTTATACAAGCAAACGTTAACTCGAAAAAAATACCTTCTTATACGTGGGTCTACAGTGCCGAGGCACAGACGCGCGCGCGCGTGCACACACACACACACACATACCACACACACACACACACACACCACACACACACACACACACACACACACACACATTTGCATAAAGTCATGAATGTGTCAAGTCAGCAGGGCCTCGTGATATTAGATAGGGTAATGTGTAACATTT
Source organism: Lepetodrilus schrolli (assembly GCA_032361225.1). Classification (NCBI taxonomy): domain Eukaryota; kingdom Metazoa; phylum Mollusca; class Gastropoda; order Lepetellida; family Lepetodrilidae; genus Lepetodrilus; species Lepetodrilus schrolli. The sequence goes on from JAUTBT010015250.1 coordinate 15,307, forward strand.
TACATTTGAAACGCTTTGTAATCGGATGTTATGCCGTGGTTCATAATAGAAATGCATAAAGCCTGTGCAATGAAAATATCCAGTGTTGAAATTTAATTTACATTATTTGTATGTCTGTATAGATACCGTATCATATTAGATATAGTATGACACTTACGAGGCAAACTCGTGGAATGATATTAACTTGAAAATGTACTAACAAAGCCATTAAATTGACGTAAGTAAACACAGAACCGAGCCGTGTTAGGTGTATTAAATCATTCTTACTGTCATGTATACGAGTTTGCTACATTTAAGTATAAACTCAGTATTTTAATATCCACATGTAGTTTCATATGGCTTAAGTTTGTTTCATACATGTTGTTCATTTGGGTTTTATAAAACAGTTTCATTATACAAATATATTTAGTTTCAGTAGTTATTAAAATAGAGTTGCATTTGAGCATCGCATATTATTTTTAAGGAATGGAGAGTTACATCCCCATAGGCCTATATTTATCATATTCTACATTCAAACCAGGAAGCCAGACATCCCATCATATGATTGACTTAGGGTCATGAAATCTTCATGGAATTAGTCGTAATCAGACATTGTGCGCAATACAAAGAAAGGCATAATATAACATTTAGTTCATTTAAGGCTACGTAGCGTTATTTGTAGAACTGTTTACTGTTCGTCAATAACTAAACATAACGTCATGTGACTGCTCTGCGGTGTGTGGTGAAAGCTCTCCTTAACACTAATCCAGCTTAACTGTGTGGCATAATTATAAGTCCACCTCTACTAGCTCCAGATTTGGAGCTAGAACCATTAACGTGTTTAATTACGGCATGGGCAAATTGTTGGTATGTTTTCTTTAGTACTACATGTTGTTTATGAGAACATATTAGTGATTTATGATTACTCCAGTACTGATCTTTGCCACATAATTTATTTAAAATATAATTGTAGGCAGCTACATCCGACCAAGCGAGTGTCTGCCATAACTATACGATCTTGGAAAACAACTGATTCGTCATATACTCGAATACCACCAGTTTCAATGTTCAATCTTGTATATTAATTTAAAATATGGATGGAATTATAAAATATTTAAATAACGGGAATTATATATTGATACTATTGAATGTATTTTAATATACAGACACAAAATATTTATTTGGATTATATTTTATTTTCATCAACAAGTTCAGAAACGCACTGCACTATTCAACATAAATATATATTTTCCACATAAATATATGACATTTTATTAATCTTGTAAGCATTCATTATTATTAATAACTTACAGTTACTTTATATGGAATAAATTAGCATGCAAAATATCAAGGGTATCATATTTAAAGTCATGATTTTTGAGCGAGATAAAGTAAGTAAACATTTAATAGATTATATTCGTAGGTACAGAAGCACGCAAAGCTGCATCACAGCAACATGAATTAATATTAGAACATCCAAATAATGAACATATATATTACTATAGGAGTTTCAGATGGTCAGGATGAGCTCTGGGAACATTCTTGGCTAATTAATATTATAGTACAGGCCACCCATATCGAATAATAGCATGAATAATAGCATGAATAATAGCATGAACTGTCGTTTATTACTTTATAATAATACTCTCTAAATATGTAACTGACTTACCCTTAGTTTACCTCGAGAATAAGCAGGTGGAATGAGTGTGAAGTTACACGTAAGGTCTGTGCTATATAATTATTTATCACATAACATATGAGTTTAGGAGTGCAATAAACCCATCCTATAAATATAAACATATTCACTAGTGCAATAACACAATAGATTTTTATGATTGTATTCGTACGCGATATCAAGGTCTTTTTGGACCTCTTTTAGAGCTTCTCCTTGGGACTTGATTTGTAGAATATAAAGTTTAAAGATTTCTTCAATTAAATATGCAAAAACATGTATTAATATGTATACATTTACTTGGAACTATATTTTGGTTTCGTGCTTTAACCCAGTTCCCTAGAAATATAGTGTTTGTGACTGAAAATCAATATTACATTAATTTCCAGTTATGTGATAAATAGAATCTCAGTTTCGTGTTCATATATCACTCAATTTATTAAACTTGTTGGCAAAAATGATATTATGCTCGACAGAGCCTCGCATTATATCAGTTTTGCCAACTCGTTTAATAAATTCAGTATTATATGACCACTCTATATATGAGATCCTCTATATACTCCAATGCAGCCATGCTTGCTATGCTGTAATCAATTCCATATACATCTGTGACTGTACTGCAATACACTTAATTTTAGGCATATCAATTAACCTTGATGAGAAGTATATTTGTTGGCTGTTGTAATAGTTTCACATGTCAACTATAGAACAAAGGGTGTGGCCAGATTAATGTTAACATGGCAACTATAGAACAAAGGGTGTGGCAAGATTAATGTTAACATGTCAACTATAGAACAAAGGGTGTGGCCAGATTAATGTTAACATGTCAACTATAGAACAAAGGGTGTGGCCAGATTAATGTTAACGGTACTGCATTTATGCAAATTAAGTGTGATTTTCTTTTCTGGACTTTGAATATGTCATTCTGGGGCTGTGCAGTGTGGTATTGTAGTGAGAGAAAAAAAATATTATTTGTTTGAGGTACCACTAGTTTGCCTAACCAATGACAGAATTCACAGAGCTTAATTTACGCTTTGTGGAGTTGAGCAATTGATGTTGTTTCGAATGTCATCGACTGCTTCCCGTCTAGTCCTTTAACTTGTTTTATATTTTTAATTTGTACTTTGGAACGTTAATATTAATTACGGAATGGCCGCTAATGATGTACATATACTCAACACAATTAATTAAGCGCCAGCAGCCTTTTTGAACAGATACTTATAGGTCTATAATGAAGAATTCACAAACATCTACATTCTCCAGGTACTCTTCAAGAACTTGCCATCGGTTTACTTAAGAGTCTCGAAATTTTAGCTTCCCTACAAAATATCCGCAGACCCTTAATTTATTTTGTTGAGTATATATACTAAGCCATGCTTGACACATGACACCGACGGACATCATCTCCCAATACATTAAGGCATAGCGGTGTTGATCATTCGTCAACCAATAACGGTAGCAGTGAAGTCAGTGACCATTATGGAAATCAATGGGAGGTATTGGAATCAAATGAACCGTATTTTCCATGTATCTTGCCTTACAATGACCGAGGTGATAGTCAATAATGACGGTGTTAAACACTAGCAAGGTATAATATTTATTGGTGTCCATTGTGATATGTGTGTTGCATGTTGCACTTGACCCATACAGCCTTATTGCCATACCATCAGATTGTAAGAATGTCTACAGTATTTCTACAGAATGTCTACAATATTTCTGAAGAATGTTTACAGAATTTCTACAATATTTCTACAGTATTTATACAGCATGTCTTCCTGTGAATTTACATGTTTAGGATTTTTAATCACACGCCAAATGCAATGAACAACAATGAAAAATAATTATGATGATGTATTTAATAATTGTTTATTGTTGGTAGAATTTTATGTATAGTTATCACTTTGTTTCTATTAATGTGAAAGAAAACGCCAACAGAAACATGTACATGATAAAACATGTGTATATATGATTGTATTAATCCATACAAGAGTACCAATTAATTTAGCCTTTTATTTTTTTAACCGATGGTAACTAACCAATATATGAGACGATAAATAATCGTTGAATGGTAAGTATAAAATCGTGTTTGAAATGAATCTGCAATATACGTTTTATTACTACTACTACTACAGAATATTGAAACCACTCTAAACCCAATAAAAAAAACTACTACTACTACTACTACTCTTACTACTACTACTACTACTACTACTACTATTACTACTACTACTACTATTACTACTACTACTACCACCACTACTACTATTACTTCTACTACTACTACTACTTAGTAGTAGTAGTAGTAGTAGTAGTAGTAGTAGTAGTAGTAATAATAGTAATAATAATAGTAATAATAATATAATAATAATAGTAATAACAATAATAATAATACGTATGATGATGATGATAATAATAATAATAATGATGATAACAACAATCATAATAATACTTATGATATTAATAATAATAATCATAATAATAATAATAACGTCAGCATTAAACACTCACAAAATCGCATATAAAGTGCCCACTGGTGAGTTCACTATCGATGTGTCCGCCTCCACAAAGCTAATATTTTTGTTCTACCTCCAAACAATACAAACTACACCTGACTTGCATGGCGTGGGTAGTTTATACAGTTGAGTGAGTTCCACCCCGAGGTCTGTCCGGGTCACCAGGGTGTGCGCCATACAAGTAAAATGATATGTTCATAACCTTAGTGGGGGACCTCACACAATTCCTCCTAAGACCTACATATCTTCTGTCTGCCTAAAACAGTGACGGCAATGTGCCCCGACGTCTCCAGTAACCCGTCTGTTTACTGGGAAGCATGGTGCTGGTACCACATAGACATTGGGTGTTACACGTACCTCGTATATACAGTTTATAGTCCAAAGCGTAGTTAATGGATATCAAATGTTCTCGCTGTAACAGGCTTTGGTTGAAGATCATAACATTATTGTATTGCCTATTTTATTGGCTATTCTTTAAGTTTGCTTTTTCAGTATTGAAAGCATGCGTAGATCTGTATGTATCGTATATACAACAATAACATACTGTTATTACACTAAACATTTTAATGGGTTGAATTTACATATATGCAAATAAGGTATACGATTATTCCCTTACTGGAATAAAATGTCCAACGTTTTCGTGATGGAATACTACATGAATTTATTAAATTAATATTTACTAATATATGATCTTTTTCAATGCCATACCTTGAAGTGGAAATAAAGTGAACTGATTATATATTGATATTGTTTGACAGGCATGAGTGTAGGTTGAGTTGTAGAACTGAATGGATGTGGTCATGACATGCAGTTAAAGGGTTAAAGGATTCATTATTATTGTTACAGTAAGAAGACAGTGTGCTTAAATATCCCAAATAGCTTCATTGCATTCCTGGTCGTACATGCGTCTTGGAGGTATACTAGTAGTTACGATATAGAAATGCATTACCATAACACTTAATGTAGTACATTACCTTTAGTCAGTACAAAAAATACGATATCTAGAAACGTAATTTTAGTATGTTTAAAGCCACGTTCACAATATAATCAGATACATTAACGTCACCAACGAAGGCACATTGTGTCTTCTGTAACATCATCATATACAAGAATACACGAGCAATACAAACATCCTGGTTACTAACCTTAGTCAATCGCTCGCACACGCCCGGTATAGCATTCCTCTGAAAATCAGATATTAAATTATAGGTGTTTAACAAGCCTGATTTTCCACTCGTTCCACCGTGTACTCTAAACTTGCCCTGGGAGGGCAAAATATCCGCGCTACTCACCGACGTTGAGCTGATCGAAGTGTCGTACCGAATCCGGTGGGTAGCCAAGCGGGTAATCTTCCCGGTAGACTTACTTGTACGAGGGGTGGGGGATTAGTGGTTATACTTAAGTGGTTCGTAATAATGTTGCCCAACATCACTACTCTGTAGGTGCAGTAAATGACGTATAATTATCTGCTCACATATGCGTGATGAACTCGAGCGATGAAGTAGTAATTGCATAATTTAATACCGTGCGAGTTAGACAATCTGCTATAATCAGCCATTTGTTTTGAAATCTCTATTCAGATAGTTGATCATGATCAAACCCGTGACCCCCCGTTGTAATGCCAGTAATGGTCCCGATGATCAAACGATTTGACAAATTTAAATCGTTTGATCAAACACGTACGTTCGTGCGTGACTATATATGTACGATATATCATGCAACAGGTAATTAATTATACTACATCTGAGACACACTTGAGATTCAATGTTTGAAAACTATACAGTTTTTGTGAGAATAAATAGACCACACATCGACTTGGGCAAAACATCTCGTCTCGCCAATATATTGTTATTGTCATTTCTAGATGACATTAAATCTCTAACCTTGCATAATATACTTTTAACTCAATGTATAGTCCCAAAATAATAGGATATTATTTTCAGAAATTTCGAAAACAAGGTCTCATGTACATCAGTAATTGGTGTGTGTGTGTGTGTGTGTGTGTGTGTGTGTGTGTGTGTGTGTGTGTGTGTGTGTGTGTGTGTGTGTGTGTGTGTGACAGACAGACAGACAGATAGAAATGCATGTACTATTAGTTTATTAAAAGTATCGAATCGTAGGACTTTGGTTTTCCCATTGCTGTTAGATATAGACACGCCAATGCACATGAACATTTGATTTTTATGTGGCAGAAAGATAGAAAGAGTACTAGTTTATTGACAATGTCGCATAGAATGTTGGGGTGCATGCTGCTACTAAACACGACATTGCTATCAGGCCCGAGATTACGAAACATTTTGAGTACGATTTCATGCTCAAGCTCAAATTTTATATGGCGATTTGTGAACAAAACTTTGTTGAGCATGAAATCATCCTCAAAACAATTTCGTAATCTCTGGGACTGGTGCACATGATTAGTGTGACGTCAGGCGAAGCCATGAACTAGTGTCCAGCGTTGACCGGATACGTGTGTATACCCAGGTATCGAAGTTCGATATACGACTTTATCCGTCACAGACAGTGCCCAACAACAGATCTACATAATATACTGATCTGATTGTAATGTATCTATTAATATATCTAAATGTATAGCACAGTAGCACCATTGCACAAAGAAACGTGAACACCGCGCAGTCGTGTTCGCGAGCATCGATTGAGCAAGTATTCAACAGATTTTATTCCGGACTATGCAAATCTTGACTAATAAAAACGTTGCGTTTCACGCTGGTTTATCCTGAATTAATAATAAATAACGGTACTTGTTTAAATGGTTAACTTATCTTATCTCGAGAATAAAACTCCATATCATCTATCGATTAAAAAATTCTTTAATTGCCAAAACAAAATCGATATAACAATTAATATTATGCCGGCCGGTAGTCTTTAACTGATCTATAAATATATTTCATTCATTCTCTCTCTCTCTCTCTCTCTCTCTCTCTCTCTCTCTCTCTCTCTCTCTCTCTCTCTCTCTCTCTCTCACCCCTTTCTATATAGATCTCGCGCGCGCGTATGTGGGTGTGTGTGTGTGTGTATATATACTAGTATATCTATATATATTCTTTAATTGCCAAAATAAATCGATATACCAATTAATATTATATCGGTAGTCTTTAACTGATCTATGAATATATTTCTATCTCTCTCTATCTCCCTCTCTCTCTCTCTATCTGGTGCGCGCAC